>VZTI01004487.1:2736042-2749057 GCA_013397865.1 Struthidea cinerea
ACCACAGGAAATGGACTACACTTTGCTCTCTGCCCAGGCTTTATTACCTACTTGTAAGCAAGATTGTTTTCTCCTAGATCCTAGAAGTCTATTTTTAAAGGTTCCTATTCAGGCCTATCCAGGGGTTCCCCAATTAACTACACATCTAAGCATAATGTATATTATCTGATTCATTGACAGACATCATAAAAACTGCAACAAGTCTAAAGAAACTCTGAAAACTTCCTAGGTATGTTAGCATATTTAATTATCATTAAATGAATGCAATTTTATAAATTCACATATTTTTAAATATCATACGGATTTCAGCTAATATCAACAAATTCAACACCACATGAAGGCACAGTTAGTACAGCACAGCTCCTCATTTTGCCAGAGCACTACAAAATATTGCCAGATGACACAAGCATCTTCCTTGCCTTGGAAAGCTTCTTTACTTTTCACTGCTTGTTCTTTTGCTCTAATAAGAGTTACCACATCTCCTTCCTCGCCTCACTTCTTACAGCCTTACCAACATAACCGTTAACTTTGAAAACCTACTAAAAGTTATAAGCTCCTCTCTGCAGCTTCCAAATCCAGTAATACTGCTGTGGTCAGGATGTAGAGTGCACACATGGCTAGTGCCAGAAGCATAAGCATCACTCATTGTGGAATTACTTATTTTTTAAGACTGCTTATAAAGTTTATCTTCATAGTAGCAATTTCTTTGCAACACTTCCTGAAAAATCAGAGGAATTCTATGAGGCTGCTTTCAGCTTATTACAATTCTTAAATAAATAATTGAACACATGCATAAACAGATCACATCACCTGCTGCAAATCAACACCATAGCAGATGCTCTGCAATTCTGATTAATGTATTTTAGTCTAATCATTATCATAGTCAATTGAAACAATTTATATAAATATATTTGATTTGCCATCCTTAATCCTGCAGGACAAAATCGCGTAAAGGTTCAATTATACTCTATAACTCTTCAGACATAAACATTGACTCAGTCTGGGGCTAGGATAGGATCCAGCTGCACCCAGACTCCTCTGTGAGGAGGAGGTGTTGAGAAAGCAAGAGGGTCCTTCTGCGCCTCATGACTCAGTGGGAGGCTCTCCCTGATGAACTTATGGAAGTTTATGAAGCTTCCATTCTGCCTGCAACGCATACATCCATCAGACAAGCATTTAGGCTTACCACAGACAGCTGCATTGAATGTGAACCATCAGACCTTAGGCAGTTTGGACCAAGCCCTTTACCACTGACACAAAATTACCCAACTCCGTCTTAACTGGAAAAGAAAAAAAACAACCACAACCACTTTCAAAAAAACAGGGAATAAAAAGCAGAGAAAATTTTGCCATGGAACGGTTTGTTTGGCTGATAACACAGAAGGTAGATCATTTGGAAAAGTCAACGCACAACTAAGACTATATTAGGTATGCCAAATCACAATATGAAGCTTTAATTATTGTTTCCAAATATTTATTGCCCTTCAAATGCTGTAAAGGTCACTTCACAATAACCCAAACATGCACATCTTGGATGGATTAGTCACACCAGTATGCTCCAGATTTAGTATTAATTAGATTCTCCCTCTTAATTCCTCATAATATTTCTGTCTTTCAGTTTAAATTGCCCATGTATATCAGACCTTCAAACCCAAACTCCCAAATATTGCAGATATTCCTATTTGGACAGCAAACTAAATCCCAGTGTGCCACCATCCCTAAGGTTCCTGCCTTTCTTTTTTCCGATGGGCAGGTATTACATACTCCAGTTCAGAAAGGCAATCTCTCTTATGCAGGAAAAGCCAAGTGCAGATCAAACAAAACAGCCAATTCAAAAATTGTTTCAGCAGTTTATTTTATAGCCACAACAGCAACAATTTACTCATTGCAAAGGCATATTATATTAAGAATAATGGCAGAAGGAGCCATAAATGAGTTTTTTAAAAGGCTCAGGGTCACTGGGCATTTGGAAGAGGGAGCTGGGAGAAAGCTCAGGACAATTAATTGTTACCAGTTGGATCACTGGAACACAAAAGCCCTTGCGATGCTAGATACTCTTTAAAAATACTAAGCTACAAAGCATCCCACGTTTCATTATGAATTATCAAAAGATAGATATAGGCTGACAGGGAGAATAAAGCAACAATATTACATCCAAGAAGGATCATTAAACCTTTGTTTAAGCCAAACAACGCTTTCTGACCACTTAAGCCCACCTTAAGTAATTCTCCTTGCTCACCCTGCCGATACCAAACTTCAGACATGCTGATTCTTGTCTAAAATGACCACGGAAGCGCCTAAGAGCAAACCTGTCCTGCAAAAGCTGAGGTTTAACTATGGACAGGACACAATTACAGTGGAAACATCTTGAAGTGGCAATTCCTGGAGATTTCTAAGAAATATTTCCAAAAGGCAGAGGTTTCCCTGACAGCCAGCATTCAGAAAGATGCATTTTCTAAAATTAAGTCACTGCCTGAGCTGTATCTTCCCTCCTCTCTGTCCTTTCAGCGAGGCTTGCAGGCCAAGAGCACAGAGGCACTAAAAGCACTAAGCAACCAAGAATCCTCTTTAGAGCTAACACGCATTACAAGAGACCCTCACAGCCCTTAAAACTGCTGAGTTCAGCTGAAGGGGGTTCAGCAGGGTTTATTTTGGCACATCTGAGGTTGCTGTGGAGCAGACCGAACTGAAGAGGGCTAGAGGAGCAGCTGTGCAGCTCAAACCACACTCCAGTGACTCCTCTGCAGCACCAGGCTCATCTCATGTACCACACACACAAGGAAACCCCAGTTCAGGATGAGATCACGCAATGCAAGCATCTGGAATTTTCCAGACAACACAGGTGCCGTGCTGTCTGTGGGATTTTGAGGTTTCCTCTAACTGTTCTCTCCCTTTGCAGGTGTTATCAGCAGGCAGAGGGTTCACCCTGCAGCCCCAGGACAGGGCTTGGAGGCAGAGGACCAAATCTCACACAGCCTTTTGCACTGGAGCTTGTAAATTTACAATTACAGTTCTTGTAAACAACTCCAAGATGATTTAAAAATACACTGTGGATAAGATTGGGCTCAAATTTTCAGCTCAACCTTCAGATATTAACATCTGGTTTTCTTTTTCCAAAATCATTATCAGAAAATTCCTGCAGCAGCCAGGTGTTACTTCCAAACAACTTTGATTTTCACCTCCAGATCAGCCTGGGAGACACAGGTAATAACTGTGGGCACAAACCATCATTATCTATCCCCTAGATCGGATACACAATAGAACATCTTAGAGGGTGACTAGAATTCAAACAATCTAGTATAACAGGCTTTTGTAGAGGATCTAAATTAGACGTGAGGATGAACCATTAATTTCTGATATTGATTAAAATACTCCTAAAATACCACACAGTAAAGAATTCCTTATTGGAACGGCAGATGTTGGAAAATTATCCAGCACTGTGGAAGAGCTGAACTACTGAAACAACAAACTACAGAAAACCCCAGCTAATTAAGATGCTTCCTCTCCACCCTCCCCTTCCCATTCAATCCTCCCAAAAGCATTGATCTCCAGAAATACCATTTCCCATCAGTTCAAGGTGCTCATCCCTCTGATTCCCTGTGCACGTCTCATTAGGTCTTGGCACATTTGTCCCTCGGCCTCTGTTATTTGGTAATGAGCAGCAAATGCACACATCACCCACCCTGCCGCAAGCAATCCTTTTTTCGCATCGAAGTAAAAGCCAGAAAGCAAGAAGCTCTGCCTCTTCAGGTGGATTTAGTGCAGAGACCCAGGCTAGGAAGCAAAATGCAGCCTTTGCTCCCAGGTATCCTGGCTGTATCTTCACAGCTCCGGCTTAAGTAGAGTAGTGTTTTGTCACTAAAACCAGGGTGAAGACTGAATTTAAAAGTAATAAATGAAAAAAAAAACCTTCACTGTTGCAAAATGTGGAATATGTGAACATTTTCTTAAGAAAGGATGTTCTTTGATGTTTGATCTTTGTATACTTTCAAGCCTAATCAACAAGACTGGAGATCTAATTCATGAAACAGCAGCTAACAAGCGAGCTCTAAGTGATGTCCATGTGTTAGAAAAACAAACTACTTGTTGGAAGAATTGCCTCGTTAAAGTTTAGGGCTTGACATGCTCCAGTGATCTCAGACCTAGGGGTAGGTTAACAAACCTCGGGAAGAAGGATGACCACTGATAGTGGACACGAGGAATGCAGAATTTGTGGGCCACAAAGCCTTCAGGCAGAACTCTCAAGATAAGAAACTGATAAACCTAACTGAGCAACTGTGCTGAAATCAGCTCCAACTGGGTAAAAGGTAATTCCAGCAGGGGGAGATCGGGACCACCAAGCCAAGAGGATTGAAAGACTGAGCAAGCGGATTAATTAGCATGAGAAGCAAGAGAATCATTAACCAACAGAAGATAGCAATTAGTGTTCTTAGGCTACAAGTTCCATAGTTCTCTAATTAGTATTCTTTCCTTGCTAAAATGTGTAAGTAGTAAAACATTTTGATAGCTGATGGGCTTGATTTGTGGAATTCCAGCAAGCACCTTGGATTGCACAACTCTGAAATAAATAATCCATGTTTCTCTCAAGTGTGTAATTACTGGCTTGTTGCACACCACAACAAATCAGATTTCTGCAGACAACACCACCACTTACGACTCTAAACACTTTTGGTAGTATCCATAATTTTAAACAAACAGGTTTTTTTTCCCCACTTGTCAATCATAAGTCACATTCTAATATCTGTTACCTAAGAACTAATTACAAGTTTCATAAGGCTTTTTTATTCCTTCTTATGTGGGTAAAGACACTTGAAATAGTGAAGAGAAAATCATGTATTTTGAGAAACATGCACAAAAATCTCATTATTCCCCAAAATGACAGGTATGAAGTGAATCTTATACACGGATTTCTATAAGGACTTATGAGCTTCACAAGTCCTCCGACTCCTCACTGCATCTGCCTCATTGGTATTCCAGCAAGGCTGCATTGTCTGGAGACAGAAATACTAACACTTCAAGATAGCGGCAGATAATAATGTTGACATTTTAGTGAGGTAAACAAGTTTCAGCTGGACAATGTGGTTTGCATACATTAATCATCATCCTTTAAGCAACTCATTCACCAGACTGAGTCTAAATGGCTTAAACAACTGGATACACAAATACTTTTTGGTAGTCTAGAAGCAAGGCAGTTATTGCTGAATTCTCCATCTTCCCACAAGCCAGTCTGCAAAAGAAACAGGAGGCATGTGCTTCATGGACCAAGCTGCTGCCATCAGACAGAAGCTGCTTTTGTTCCTTAATGCAACCCCGCAACTGGCTCAACTGGCATCGCAGGACAAGAGCAACTGCACTATTCCGGACTAAAACTTGGTTCTGGTTTGCAGTGTTATGGGGTCGTCCCTTTGTCGGGCAAAGCCTTGCTGAAAGTGCAGGAAGCAAGGAGTCATCACTGAGGGCTCCAGTGCCAGCAGGAAGCTGCCACCACCACTTTGGTTAATTCTGAAGTGCTTGTTTAGGGGAGGGCTCCTCTCCAGAAACATCCAAGCAAGAGACCTGGAGGTGGCTCAAATCAAACTGGAAGCATTTTCAGGAAATCAGCTGTTTGGATGATGAGCAAAGAGATCCAGGCAGAGCTAGTTAATTATGTAGGAAACACAGGAATAGAAAACCTACAGACAGGGTAGGCTGCCATGACTGCTTTACCTTCCTCCATTTCTGTAGCCTCACGCAGATACACAGAACCCCAGGCTCGGGCATCACACAGCCATCTGCTGCTTGATTAAAGGAGTTGTAAGCAGACTTGTTCCCTCATCTCCCCTGAATTCAGGCATTCCTCCCAACTTACCCCTCCAGTACCATTTGCATGGCCACAGAGAGAAAGAGGTGTGCTTCCACAGAGGAGATGGGAGTGAGGAAAAAGTCCTGGGGAGAAAATGGAAGAGTGGAAAATGGAAGACTGCAGCTATGCTGGAGAAATAAACCATCCATTCAAAGGTGTTCAGTGCAGAATAAACTACAATAAGAGATGAGATCTAACTGGCAGGGATTGATTCCACATAATCTTTTCCTCATCTCTTTCATCTCTTGCTGGAAGGAAAAATTATATTTCAAAGAACAGCTGTTAGAGATTCTGCCTTTTCCATAAGAAATCTGAAGCACTCAATTCCCATTATGATCCATTAAGCCAGTGTCTGACTGGAGACTTACTCATTAGGAGCCATTTCCTCTGCCTGGATGCATGAGGACTTCCAGCATAGAAATGATACAATATCTCACACACACAGAAAAGAGCATCTTTATCATCTGTCTTAAGAAAAAAAAAAAAAAAANAAGATGTGGATCATCAGTTTTTTTCTTTACCTTCTGAACAATTTGCTTAAAAAAAAAAAAAAAAAAAAAACAAACTATGAACTAGTTAAAGCATTTATCATTCAGTCCTGTTATCTTCCTCTCAACTCAATTCACACCACCCTTCAAAAGAGAGGCACTGCACAGCCTCACAGACCTGAGTCCCTTCTGGTACGGACAAAGACTCTCACCTAAATGACGATGACATGGTCCTCATGGGCTAAAAAGCTTTGAGTTTGGCCAGAGCCTGAAGGAGGTCTGGAGTTATGTACAAACCTGCTAATTTAGATGCTGCCTCCACCACCACACCTTTTGTGGTTCTATCCTTCCAAAGTACCAAAGCCTCCATTTGCTCTGCAGACTCTTTTTTTATTAACTTACAGTATACAATTTGGCATGCAGTTGCTTTAATACTTTATTTTCATAACTGTTTATATTCTGCCTCAAGTACATTCACCATGGATTTAAATCAAAGCCTACCTTTAAGCAGATAAACAGTCCCAACAGAACTTCCTACAAGAGCCTGCAGTTCTTTGTGAATGCTTTGGCAACGCTACTGAATTCATTTTGTCAAAGCAGGGTAGCAAGAATAAGCTCAAAGTAGCTTTGCCTAACAAGTATTAGTAACATCAGCCTTGCTGACGCAAACTTGGCAAACAATCAAGTTCTGTACTTAACTGCATAGTGGATTGCTTAATAAGCAAAATATGTCTCCATAAAAGAAAATTAAAAGAAAAAATAATCATAAACAAAAACATTGAAACTGCAGAAGAAAAAATATAAACTATAATCATGTGGTCCAGTGTTCTCACTCTAGTAGACTCCGCAATGCTATTAATCATTGAAATAACCATATTATTTTAGGAGCACTACAGAAAGCTGCTTGTTAGTACTGGCAAACCATTCTATCCTTCAAAATCAAAACCAAATTAAAGTCCTCTGAAGTTTTAAACTAGCCAAGGTGAAACCCCCTTTTGCTGCAGCTGAAGCAAACAAAAACAGCAAATGTGCTACTTCCATTTGAGATAATCTCAATTTAAGAAGCTAATGCACCTCTTGTTTGTCACAACAAAGGAGTTACAAACATATCAATGTCTCCTGTTCACATTGCCAGTGAAATCCTTTAAAGCTTTGCTGTACATCAAACTGTTTCACCAAAACCCACACACAAGAAGAGTATTTTTCCACTCAACACAAACTTTTTTTTACTAATGTATGCATGCATCACTCAACTGTAAAAGATATTTTAGCAACAGTGGACACATGAACTACATGCAACAACGTGTACCCTGGGTCACCTACATTTAACCTCCAGGACATCAGTAAGCAACCAAAACGCAGAGAAACAGCAGTTCTTGGATTTCCAACTGATCAACAACACGTCATACCAGAAACTAGTAGATAATCAGTTTCCAATTACACTGTTTACATCCCTGTTGAAGCAAAACAATTGCAATATTTTATCTGGTTTTAGCAAAATAACCACTCACAGGCTATACAGAGCAGCATTCTGGTTAACATGCTATGTTTAATTTAATGACAGATTTGAATGCCAGGTTTAAAAAAAAAAAAATCCTACAAAAATACCCACAAGAAAACAGATTTATGTGATGTAAATTATGGTCTGATTGTAAAGCTCATTAGCTACAGAGCTCAAAACACACCAGGATTTCCACATTGTGTGTTAACAAATTAGGCATTATCTTTAGACTCACAGGCTAAATTGCACCTGCATATAAATCTACTGGGTTGCACTGTCTGCAACGAGTTGGAGACAAAAAACCTCATAACACTGAAAAAAAAGATGATATTTGAATTGAATCTGGTGCTCTAACAGGAAGGTCTGCAGCTCCAGAGCCTGGCCATGTGTGCCCAATAAAGGCAGTTTCAGGGAGAGGGCACATCTCACCTTGCACTGAGCGATGCACTACGGTAGTGACACCCAGACAGCCCAACAGCACTTGCACTTAGGGGATTAAAATCCTCACTGGATGGGGAGGACACCACAGTCCATTCCACTTGGCACATTCCCTCACAAATACAAGGTTCAGTGTGGGAGCTGCCAGCCAGCATCCTACCCTGAGCTATCCCAGTACTCAAAGGGGTAAATAACAACCAGGGGTTCATAAACTACACAGATTTATTTCTGCTTCAACCCCCTTCTGCAACTTGGGCAGGGAAGCAATTGCTCCTGTGCAAACAGTCGCTTAGAAAAGATCTTCCCAAAGGGCTCTTGGCACTTTCCAATTAATTTTTCCATCCCAAACCCCTTACAGGAAAATTCCCCTGGAATCCGAGCCAAATTATTCCTATCATTCCTTTCCAGCTGTGCAGTCCCTTGACAGAAGGCACAATGGAGTTGTTATGCCTTCTTTATATCCAAACGGGAATTCCATGAAGACTGAGCTTGTTGTCCCCTTCTCCAAGTACACTTACACCCTGACTAATGATGGCCACAAGCCTTCTACCCTAGGAAACTTTATTTTAAACTTATGGAAGATTCTTCCCCTCTTTCTTCCTTCTGCATCAGACTGCACAGCACATTTTTTTATTTGTAAGTTTCCTAAGTATCAAAGTAGAAAGTACCAACTTACACAGTCCTCTCCTGACAAACTCCTGTGAAATGCTTGGATGGAATTCCTGTGGTAACTGACACTTTCTGATGACCTGCAAGGACAGGTGATTCTCTGCAGCCCTCCATTCACTTCTTGGGAGAAAATAGTATGACTAGGGTAAGTGATGCTGGTGAGGGGTTAAGCAGTGACACTGCAACTAAAGTATCAGTTTGAAAAAGGGTTTTCAACAGAATTACAACCCTAATACCCGTGTGCTTGCCTGTAAAAAGCCATTTATTCTGCTGCTAAAGTCAAATGTATACTTGAATTTGTTTCCAAATGTAAACGCATTTTTCTCTTTAAGCGAGATTCCTCTCATCTTACAGTTTATCCAACATCACAAAAACTATTTCAACAAAATTTAAGTGTTTTCATACAAAAAAACCCTGAGTCTCGTTACATTAACAGTTTCACCATTGGTTCACAGACTGAAGAGCCACCCTGGTGAGGCCCCACCTGGGACACTGCATCCAGCTCTGGGGCACCCAACCTAAGAAAGATGTGGACCTGCTGGAGCAAATCCAGAGGAGACCACAAAGATTCTCAGAGGGCTGGAGCACCTCTGCTATGGGGACAGGCTGTGAGAGCTGGGGTTGTTCAGCCTGGAGAAGGCTCTCGGGAGACATTAGAGCACCTTCCAGTGCCTAAAGGGGCTACAGGAGAGCTGGAGAGGGACTTTTTACAAGGGCATGGAGTGACAGAGGGGTTGACTGCTTTCAGCTGAAGGTAGGTTTGGATTGGATGTTAGGAAGAAATTATTTCCTGTGAGGGTGGTAAGGGCCTGGCACATGTTGCCCAGAGAAGGTGTGAATGCCCCATCCCTGGAAGCCTTCAACGCCAGGCTATAAGGGGCTTTGAACAACCTGATCCAGTGGGACTTGGAACCGCAGGATCTTTGCAGCCCCAACCCAAACCATTCTATGATTTCAAGGACAAGAATCATCTCCCAGTTCTGCGCCTGCGCAGTGTTTAGACCAGTGAGGTGCTACTCATGCTCTGGTACCCTGGTTACCACAACCATTGATTTGAAGTACCCAAGCTGGCTGGGGGTAAAATTAGAGGAAACTGAAAAGTTATATTGCACTGAAGGAGTTCAGTGCAAATAACGATGCAAGTCTTGCTCCGGTTCATTTCTTCCTCAGAACAACAAAAAATGGCTGCTTAGGGAATTGTGATTCAATTACCATAATTTTCAACTTGGCAGGTTTGATTTGAAACAGATACAGTTCCAAAGAAAAATTACTTTTGCATCTTAAGAGCACTGAGACATCTGCTGTTCACAAAGTTGCTCATTAAACAGCTGCCAGAACTTCTTTCAGCCCTCAGCCCATCTCTTCTCCTCAGTAAGCAGTGATGCCCACCCCCCAAAAAAACACAAAACCAATACAAAACAAACAAATCAGCCAAACAAAACAAAGAAAACAAGAGGATAGCACTGGCACTTTGCTTAATTCAGACGTACAGGACTCCAGACCTTTCAGACCACCTGGGAGCGATACAACCATGATGGCATTGGCTCATTTGACACATTTTCTCTCTTTTTTCTCCCCCCACTAAATAAACTTAATTGCTCAGAAAGCTCAGATTTGTTCTGATTTAAGCTTCAGCATTCCCAAAATGGAGTTCTTCTGTCCAAACTGCCCCAGTTAATGTTCATTATTTGAGACTGAAATTCAAACATCTTGTATGAACACACCACCACCCCCATCTTCTTAAAGGGGATTTGGTTAAGAAGTACATTAGTACCCAAAAAGCTTTTTCCCTCTTAGCTAATTAACTTAGAGTGATACACTGTCAGTGATATAATTGTGTAGGTAAGTACACCACTGTTTTGGGGGGTTACAGGATTGGTTGGGTTTTTTTTTTTTAATTCATTGTCTACCTTTATAAAAGAAACTCTGCAACCACAGAATGCTCTACAACATACAACCTTTTTACAATGCTATATAAAAAAAAAACCAAACTAAAAATCATTATCTGCAGCTATGTAGTAACAAAGAATGAAGATATGAATCAGTATTTTTCATGCTGCTCTTTGAAAGATTTTACTACAAGATGCATACCATTATATCTGAAAGATACGAAGCAGTTATTTTTTTCATAATTCATTCTTTTGAAGAGCAATATAAAAATCTTGGAAATTAGCTATCAAAAATCTTCATTTTTCCTCAATTTTACGGTATTATCCAGGGAAAATTGCATAACTGCAGGCAGATGATATACAAGAGATGAAACACAGGGTCAAACATGCTTTTTCACTAAACTTTCACCACCACTTCCTATTGAAGACTACAGACTGCAGAGACTGTTTCTAATTAAATAAAGCACAGGTCTGGCATTATTGGTATTTTTATGAATCACGTTGGCAGCTACAAACACTCTGAAGAGAACTGAGACGTAGTAGAGGATGAGCAAGTCAGCACAAGTCTCTCTACGATTCTTTGTCAGGAAAGAGCAAGCATAATCCTTGGATGTATAGAATGGAATTAAGAAGCAAGAATGCAATTTTTCTCCCCAAGTAAGGTATTAGCTGCACAGATGTAGGATTAAGCAAGAGTTTCAATAACTCACCTAAAAAGGACACCAAAAATCGGGAGATTATGCAGAGAATTACAATTCTGTCTCAAGGTTATATGAAAACTCAGCATTGAGGGTAGGGAGCTCACTCTGTTTAGGAGATGAAAGCCAATAGCTGGGTGACACAACTACAACATCTAATAAAAAGGAAAGAACAAAATCACCTCCGGCAGAAATTTAAATGTCCTTGGGGCTTTTTATTCAAGCAAAGAAAAGCATATAAAAAGGATTTTTTCAGCTAGAATTTAAATTTAAAACCAAACACATTGAAATCTGAGATTAGGTACAGAGAACTACTAAAATTAATTGCCAAGAAAACAGTCCAGTCTGCCTTTTAATTTCTTCACATCCAGACTGGATGCCTTTTCAGAAGATGCCCACAAGACAAATGCAAACCATAGGGTTCAGCACAAAGCTAAAGGAGAGTTGTACTCCAGCTCTTACTCCCACACTACACAAGCCCTAAGCACTTTTTAACCCTTGTACTCCATGAATTTGTTCCTCCAGCCAAGAACAAATCTGAATGGTGCAGCTGGAATCACTTCAGATGGGATTTATCTTCCCTGACACGAAGTCATCTGAAAGTTTGGTGCCCACCCTAAACAAGCCAGTAGCTCCTCAGAGCAGAAGCACTTCCAGAGGTGACCTCTCACAGACCAACTGCCCATCCCTCTACCTCCATTGGGTATGGGGGCAGACCCAAAGGCCACCCACTTAACATTTGGGTGGAAGAAGGTGAGCAAGATGAATAGAAACTTTCATGACAGGATGTAACACTATTAAAGACAAAAGAATGAATTGGTTACTCATTCCAGTAAGAGCTGTGAAGACTAATACAAAAGTGTAAATACCCCTTTACATATTTAAAAAGAGCTAGTGAAGAAATGTTTCCTCTTCTAAAACGAGCCCATCAATTTATTTGCCACTTAAATAGTCTCTGAATACAAGCCAAAGAAATATTTTGGAAAATCTAAACAGCTGTGCATGATGCAGTTTTCCAGAGATTTACTCCAGACACTCGAGAGAGAAAATCCTAGTAATCGGAAAAAGAGGAAAAAGCCACTAAAGAACAAGAAATTAGAGAGACTAAAGTGACACAGCACGAAGAAAGGACAGATAACACACGTGCATGGGCAACTATTCGTGATTTAAAACTATGCCAGAAGTACATTTTATATGTTCCTTAGAGATAATTTCAAAGGACGGATACAGGGCATTACAGGTTTGAAAAAGAGCATGCTAGAGGTTTCTCTTTGGTCAGAGGAAGTTAAATGAAGTAAGGTTTGAAACATGAGAATTAGAGTTATCCATTAAGCCCAGTTCTGTTAACAGTCCCCTGATTTTGAGGGCACATTTCTGCACCCATGCAACAAGGGCTCTAATTCCAGTTCCTGAGTTTTGGGATACAGCTACAATTAAGGAGATTTAAAAAAAAAAAAAAAAAAAAAAAAAAAAAAAAAAAAAAAAACAAA
>VZTI01004487.1:2749140-2770932 GCA_013397865.1 Struthidea cinerea
CACACACACAAAGTCCACACTTTTCTTTGAGTCCTTGAAAATACATTTGTAGCTTGAAAGGAATGACAAGATGATAAGCTGACACGGAGCAGGCAAACTCTCCTCTCATCTTTTGAGAGGCAGAAAAAAATTCAGACAATGCAGTAAACAATGCAGTAATACTGTCAAGCCAGACATTAGAAAAAATTACCTGCTAGCTAGTGTTCAGAAAATCCAAAATCAAAATTAAACCAGTATGAATTCACACTTAATTCATACCTCCAGTATTAGCAGCCTTCATAGTGCCCCCTGACAGTTAAACCTAAACAATACTTTGGAACAATTGCATTTTAGGTTTCTATTAGCAGTTTGATCCATCCAGGCAGGTAGTAAGGACAAGACTAGAATTTCAAGTTTCACTATAGACTCATCTAAAACACAGGTCTAATGAAAGGAAAATAAAACCATAACCTGACAGTATAATTTCTACTAGGAATGCCCTGTCTTATCAAGAATTTTTAAAATAAAAAATAGGTGTTAATGTGACTGCAGAAAACCATTCTTTTCAGCACAATTTCCATTTAATCAGAGCTACTAGCACAGAAATTTGCTGCTGGGAGATGACCCTAAATATTTGTAAGCATTCTTACAGATGTTTCCTTTCACAGAAATCATAATGAACTTAACAGCCTGTGCTATCCTTAAGGCAAACCTTACGTATTTAACAGATACATGTAGGCAGAAACAAAAAGAACAGAAAAGGTGAGGCTACTTTATGTCTGTAACAAACTTTGCATCCTGAACTATCAGTTATAACTGCTTTGAAGACCATCCATGAGGAACTGAAAGCAGCGTCCAGCAACTTCTTCAGCCAAGGGGAGGTACACAACACAAAACCCTTTACACTGAACTCAAGTCCTTTGACCGACTCATCCAGCACCTTACAGAAAACAGAAGCCCCATTTATCAGATTAAGGCAGGAGAACGCAGTAGGGAAAGGAAATGCCATCAAAATATTTAGTTTCATACACTCACCCTTGTAGAACAGGCTACAAATGTTCACATTCATGCATTGCCTGACACAGAAACATCACTAAATTGTCAGCTAACAAGCGGGAAAGTCAATCTCTCTTTCAATTCTATCACATATCTGACACTTGGTTAGCCCAGGGGATCAACTCAGACTGCAGTCAAAATACCAACATAATTTTGTGCTGAAATTACCAAGTCTTCTCTTCCACTGCTACCTTTCTTCCCCTCAGAAAAGAAGATTAAAACATTGACATTTTAGGATTCTATGCTTAGAATTTTATGGGAGAGCTAACAAGAAAAAAAAAAAAAACTTCTCTAAATACCATTCCCAACTACTTGCCAACAGATAGCAAAGTCACAGAGTTCACCCCTTCCCACACAGCCTCAGAAAAAAAGGATTCCAGAAGCTCAGTTGCCACCCCAAGATATATTTCCACAGCTGAGCTGCTAAAACTGTAGAACAAAAGAAATAGCATTATTTAAGACCTTACTTACCCAACCAGGGCTGGGAATATTCTGATGCCTTTCAGGAGGCACCAGCAGAAGCAGCACACTTTATACAGTCAAGACAGACACACAGCATAGCAAAGAGAAGGGCTGGGCATGACTAGGCAGCTCCCACAGCCAGTGTTTCTGACCACATGGGAAACAACACAAAACCAGGTAAACAAACAAGGTAAGATAAAAATGCAAAATTTCCTCCCAAGGCAATCAGGACTCATAGCCCTAAAGAGACTCCACAGAGATCCCAACACAGGTAAACCCCTACTGCTCTGGCACTCTCCCATCTACAAGCAAATGCCAGACCCATCATTCTCCTTGGGTGCACTCCTTTCCTCTCCGACAGGGAAACGGGTCTTTATAGGACAGGCAGAGTTACAGAACCTTCTCAAGAGCCCAGCACCAAAAAGCTGGCAGCCCCAAGAGCTCTCCCCCTCAGACAGCAAAATTTACAGCCCCCTGCATTAGTGTGAACCCATTTTCACCTGCAGCAAGAGCCAGTGCTCAGGAGGGCTGCTCCCTGCCATGGCAGCATCACTTCAGCCCGGGGAGGTTGAAGTCAAGCAGAGGAGCAGAGCAGGCAGCTGGGGAGATAGTCTATCTCATTCCTTTACCACAAACACACCAGGATTGTTAGTTTATTTATTTGTTTCAACCTCCCCAAAGCATCAAAAACCTTCAGAATAAGCATAGCAGACCCTGAGCCAAAGCTTAATCACAGCTCCTGTGCTATCAGCTGTCTCTTATTGAGCTGGCCCAGCCTTCAGAGACACACAGCTGAAGCAGACAGACTGCCTGAAGCTTTCAAACCCAGCTGCTCTGTACTTTGCATAGCACTGAAAACACAGAGATCAAAGCAGTACTTACCAACTTCGGTGTGAAAATTAAGGCAGGGAAATAGTTCCTTGGATATTACTCAGGACCAGTCTGTAGCTTTTTAATCAGAATCCCCATGACTTCTCTGTTGTAACCACAGGACATCTCTGCCCCTTGAGACCTACCTCCTTTCCCTTCTCCTTTATAGCCTATTTTATTCCGCAGCTGATCCTGTTGCTAAGCCATGCACAAAAAAAAAAAAAAAAAACCTACATATCTCTTTTCCACACAGTGTTACTAAAATTTTGCAGTTAAGGACTGGAGACTTTCCTTTTCACGTGCTTTTTCCAGAATTGCATTAAAGAGCAATCAGCAGTGGGCAATGAGGAGGACCTCCATAGGTAAAGGTCAGTAAGTAAAGGCAGTAATCCCTTATTTTGGTAAAACAACACCAGGAATAATGTGTATGACTGCAGGCTTAATTATTCTTGTGCTCTCATGGTGGGACTTCAGGGAGAGTGAGACTACCTGGTCTCTTTGAATTGCTGTAAGTTCATTCCTGTAAACGCCAAATGTGCAGAAAAACTGGGTCAGACTGGTTTTCTTCAAACACTCCAAACCAGCCTCTTATCCTGAGGTGCTCTCCCTGGAAAAAATGCTGTCAAAATTCAGCATCTCTTTGGTTGTTCCTACACACAGAAGATGGAGGACCCAGCCCCACCAGCACACAAATGGCTTCACCTCCAGTAAGGCATCCAGCAATGCAGCAGGAGCCACCACCAGATTTCATACATACATGTACACAAATTCCCCCATTTCATGGCATGTTTGGCACTAAAACTGTCACCTTACTCAGTACTGAATCCCTGTGAATTCAAAATGAGCTTCTCTGTGCCTGTGTATAGCTCTAATCAAAGATGTTATCACTCGGGACTTGTGGGAACGTCTGTGTCATTCATAAATTATGAACCAGACTTCTTTAAGCCATGGTAATTACTACAGGTATGCAGCACGATGCAGAAATGCAATATTTACAGAGCAATGCTCCCCTAAAATGTCAATATTATAAAGCCTGTAACTGATTAGATTATTCTGGACGAGAACTTCAGATACAAAACAAACCAGCTCCTTTTGATGCTGACAGAGGCAGCACAATTCACCAGCTGTAAATTACAGCTATTTTTTGCTGCTTTCTTGTCCTCTGTTGCATCCATCGCAGAGCATGAATACCTGCACATCTCATGAAGACTTTCATAGAAAATAGTCTTGCAATGCAGTTCACTTTCATTCACAAGTCTCTAAAAATATTTAAAGACAGGAGAAGTATTTTGCAAATGTGTTACATTATTATGGCCGAAACAAAACAAACAAACAAAAACTGTTGCAGAAGATACAAATAATATTTTAATTTGAAATGAATACCTACTGCAACCTTTTCCCCACCCCATATTTTTTCAAACTACTCTACTGCTACTACAAAGAAGGGAGAAACCCACCCACTCTGAATGACATAGATATGTAGACAAAATTGATACAGCCCAGGAAATAAAAAAGGCTTCCATTGGAACTGAAAGGAAATAACACAATTTATTTTAAGTTGTTTTAAGCTTAACTTAGAAACTGTTTCATTTCAGTCAGTTACAGATGCAAGTTTAACTTCTAAATTACGGCCAAAGTTATTGTGACCACAAATACAACAGTGATTACTGCAAAGAGTAAGATTTTCACATTTGTTTGAGATGCCATCTCATTCCAGTTCCTGCTGACATTTATGTACTTCCATAAACCAGTGTGCATAAAGACAGAGAGGACAGGGGAGTTGCTGTTTATTTACTGTTGTTTGTTGAGGGGAGGTGAACCAACACTATCCATTTTCTCTCTTGGTAGTTGTGGTTCACAGCCCTCACAGAGTAACTCGATTTACAGGCATGGCAGATACAGCCCTGTGTACCTCAGGGGGAAGGATGTACATTTCAGGGATCCTGTTGTTCCATGAGTATTTATCTGCCCTCTTAATGCTGTTTGTTCCTGTGGGATAAGAGGCCTGCATACACCCAAGTTTCATATTTAGATTACACATACTACTGCATAAAGAGGAAAAAGAACATGCCCAGCACTCTCCATCAAAGGTATGGTTAAACAAACCTTTAGCAATGAGTTCATAAAAACAAAACCAACAAATTTACTGTGTTTGTCTAACGCCAGCATCCCAGTTCCAGCTAGTTCAGGAGGTCTTCCACAGGTATTAGAAGTTAATTCTGCTGGGGACAATCCAGTGTGCAGCCTTGTCTGGGGAGACGCTCCTTTTATAAATCTGACCTCTTGTTCTACATTCCTTTATTTCACCTTTATGGATGTGATGAGGGAATTCAAGCAGACAAGCAAAGATCTTCCATGGACGTCACATGTAAACAGTGAGTTCTGAAGCCACTTTTAAGAACTCCTTTATTTAGACTCAGACTCACACTGTAGCTGAAGAGGAAAGCACTTCTGGAGGTCATCTGCATTTCAGCATGGAAGGTGAGCCAAGTCCAGAAGCACCAATTTAGGCCTAACTACCCAGGGCAAACAAGGAGCAACTTTTACCCTGTTTCCTATGGAGTAACTTGAAATATTTTGATGGCAAATTCTGACCAAATTTGACTGAAGGATATAGGTTACAAAGGTGATTAATCTCTCCTACCAACTCTGTAAAAGCAGACAGCCAAGGGTAGCTATCTTGATATTAAATTTACCCAAAAAAAAAAAAGCAGCAGAATATTAATTTTCCTTTTCAAAAAGTAATATGCAATAATTTCATAAAAACAACACAAAAACCAAACTACAAACCCACTGCCAGGACACCAGGTCATTTTTGACTCAGAAGGCAGAGCACTGTGCACTGAGTCACCAGTGCTTCCAGTCTGCTGCCAAGTCCTCCCATCAAAACACCTTCCAGTTCTGGGAATGCCATAACGAAGACACTGTCAGAGTCGTGTGACTTGACACTATGAAGAACCAAGTTCTTTGCCAGCATAATTCTGTTGATTTCAGGAGAGGTGCTGCAGCAGAGAATTCAGATCATAACTCACAGTGCTGCCATGGAGTCCAATATTTTTATTTAAGAAAAACCTGAAAAAATATTCACTGTAACTGGCTCTGCATACCTTGCATTCTGGATTAGCACCAGTGCTTTTGGCTGCAGGCCACGACATGAACTTTATAAAAATAAACTGGCCACCAGAAGAGATTTTGGGCATGAATATGTTAAAACACAAAATTCTAGTGTAATTACTATGGTTACCAGAGTAGAAATAGAACATGGATTGAAAAAAAAAAACAATTCAGGGACAAATACCCTCCTCATTAGATACAACCTACCACGGATAGTTGAATTCTTGCATTGCTTACTGGGAGCCCACTACTCTAAACCCCTGAATCACGATGTGACATTTTCAGTCAGTCATCTTCACCATCACGGCACCAGCTGTCAGCTTCCTGAAAATGGCAGCTTTGTGCTCATTGAAGGAAGAAGGTTCTTATTAGTCTGAGTAAAAAATTTGGAGGAATAATGTATCCCTTGGATACCTAAATTTAAATTTTAGAGTCATTACCGTCTTTTTTGGCAGACATCTGGCAAAGGATAAAAAGAAAGTTGTGGAAGAAGTCTCTGAAGGCCTCTATAGTTCAGCTTCCTTGACATCTGGGGAAGAAGATGGACAGGAGGAGCCTTCAGACCTCGATGAGCCATGTGGACAGGAGGACCCATGTCACACTGTTCCCTGCACTGTGCTCCCACCACTCAGATTCCCATCTCCATGGCCAGATGCCACCCCTCCTGCCAAGGGGATGAGGAACAGCTGTTGAAGGACTGTGATGTGACAAAGCAACCTAATGCTTTATCCCACCTTTTACCCCAGCTGAGCGAAGGTAGATGCTGAAGGCTTGGCTACAGAGAGATTTTCCAGCTTTCTGCCAGCGTATGTGTGAAAGTCTTGCTTTCACAGGGATGCTGGCCGAAAACAGTTAGAGGTTTTTGTAAACCTACCCCTGTATCTTGCAGGTGCAGATTGTTATGCAGTATTGGTATGATACTGACTGAAGAAATATTTTGAAGTAGGTTGTAGGGTTCAGCCAATCCCTCTGAGAGGTGGATGAACAAAGAACCAATAACTTTATACCACTAAGATATATAAATGAGTTTGTAAATTAATAAATGGCTCCATTCCTTCCTAGATCGTGTCTATGTCGCTTTCTCTCTGTCCTCTGCACAACAGCGACAAGTGAAGGCAGGGTTCAGATCCACCACCATCTCATACACCACTTCTGGAAACAAGAGCCTACTTCATGCAGCTGCAGCAGCTGAATCACCCTGATCCAGCACAGCACAGCTGATTCTGTGTGTGCCATACATGAATTGGGTGAAGAGCAACCAGAAGATCAGTAGTTTGCTTTGCTTCTTTGCACCTGATTAAAAATCTGGACAGTTGAAACCCACTTTTAGTGAGAAGAGTCTTTAATCAAACAGGGGTCCATTGCATAAGAGCTTGATGTTACAACAAAAGATGCACAAACCAGTGACCCATCCAGCAATTTCATTTTGGGATTTTCCACCACCGCCTACACAAACAGAGCTAAAGGTTTGTGACAGCTGCTTGTGTTTCGATTATCTCTTTCAGGATCTCAAAGCTCAAAACCACATTCTAGAGAAGCAACTGGCAGAAGGAAATTATTTCTAACAGCCCGTCCACAGAAGAGGCCCCATTTTATTATTAATTACTCATATTGCCATAGAACCTAATTGTCCCAGCCAAGAATAGAGGCTCACTGTGTTCATTCAGTACAAACAGGAGGGCAAGGGCAGGCCTTGCCCCACAGAGCTCACCCTCTACAAACTCCTGGTCCAAGCTCCACGTTAACCATTGCCAGCTCTGCAAGAAGCCTCATCTAGCGCTCAACACACCCCATGAGATTTTAGCCAGCCTGAATTCCCAAAGAACTGCAAAAGTCACGCCTCACAGATTTAAATGAAGATTTCCCACGTATTCCCATTGTAAAGGTCATCCCACATGCTGGATCTCACTACAGTAAAGCCTGCCATTTAACTTTTCCCCATGCAGCAATAGGAACAAGGGGTGAGGCTACCCAGAGACTGCAGGCAAGGAGAGGCGAGATGCGTTCCTTGCAGGGAGAGGCAGCTGGAATTTGGTTTCCCCCACCAGCATTGAGCAACTAGGTGTACGGAAAGAGTAAAGGAAAAATTAAGCATTTCAACCAGCTGCAGGGATTAGTAAATGCTGATGTGAAAATCTCAGTCCCAGCAGAGAAGAGTTGTGGTTCAGGAAGAGAAAAGTGGGAAGGAGTGGGAAGACTGTTAGAAATAGTGGAATGGCAGCCAGGAGCAGTCAGCTTCCAAAGGGGGAAAGAGCAAAGCAGAAAGGGCAGCTCGGGGTGAGAGATGGGGATGTATTCCGGGATCCCAGGTACTTTCCACGTGCTCTGGATCACCAGAGTATGTGGGAGGGGGAGCACAAAGGGACGGTACAGCCCAAGGGGACAGGATGCTCTGATGAGCTGCTGATGGTCTCTAATGACAAGGGCTTTTGCCACTGAAACACCGCCAAACGATGAACTGAGAAAACAAAGAGTTTTATCTGAGTTTTTCATCCTCGTTTTCCCTTTAGTTTTGATTGTGATAAAGTAGCAAAACTACCAGCAACACCATTCCTAAATGGCCTTACTGGTCACCCTGGCACCAGTGGGAGACACCGCCAGTGCACACCCTGGTCAGTGAGCACAGGGCAGTTGATTGCTTTGGCTTTCTGGTTGACCGGCTTTTTTAAATGGAAGGATTTGGAAGATAAATGATTGGACTAGATCTGAGAAAAATCCATGTTTTCCTTATGATTTAGCCACAGATTTCCTTGGAAATTACGGCTGAACAGCCTATCCTGCCACAGCTTCTGGACCTCTATTACTTATCTGTAAATTCCCCTTATTATTCCTTAATAGCAAATCCCTGACAAAGTCCAATTTCCACAGTAAAATCTCTAATCTTCTATTTATATGCCTGCAACTCATTGTGCCACACATCGCAGAATCCCCAGGTGTTACTGTCATGCAATAAATAACAATTTATCCCACCCTGCTGAGACTCAGTGTGCCAAACTGCAGCTCACGGAACGAGCAGCATTCTGCATTTTCGGGCTGTTTCCGCTTTCCCGGAGTGCAGTCTGTGCTCTCACAGGCTAACAAAGAACTAGACCTGCTTTTGATGCTACAACTGCCTTAAGCTGATGTTTCCATGGCTCTGTATACAACTGACACCTTTCAGTCACACACCAGTAGTGGTTAATTATTCCGGTGGATTTTATTTCACCGGAGTCTCTTTCCACTAGAGACCCCAACCAATGTCAGTGCCCCCGGAGGCTGGATGCGATACCCATCCCTCTGGCAGCAGCCAAGGTCATGCTGACTCACTGCCTCTGGCTTTTCCCTGCATCCACCCAGTGCCAGTGCTCTGGTAAGTGCTTGACTATTCATTACACTGTCACTTGCAAAGCTGCGATTCCTTTCTCCACAGACAGCACAAACCATTGGACTGCAGGCTCCTAAAAATGGTGCTTATCAGATTTTGGATGCCTTTTCAAGGGGTAGATTACTTTCTGCTACAAAAATAACGGATGGCAGGAGAAGAATCTCTGCTACAGAGTTTTGGGGCAGAATTCAGGATCCCCTTTCCCAAACCCACTTCTTCAGACTGGAATATTTAACAAGCACATCCTTGAGTAATGGCAACAAAGCAGCAGCTCTCAGTACCCAGCCCAGCATCAGCTGGGGGTGCCTAACTCAAGCTCTCACTGGTTAAGAAACCAGGGGCCACATTTCAAGAAGCATCTTGCAAATGAGAGACTTTTATAGAATAAAAAGTGAGCATAGCATGGTCTTCACCTGCAACTCTTCCTGTTATACCCAGGGAAAGGGTTTTTATATCCAAACAAGGCTCATTTTAGGTTTAAGTGCTTCCCATCAGTCTAATCTGCTACAAAAGCAAATTCAAGAACCATAAAAACACAGGCATGACTCTGAGTGCCTCTAACATCAGCCCAGGGAACCGCGAGTAAAGTACTTTTCAAACACAAGTGCTAAAACTATAACCAAGACATCACTGCATTTTCTGTTCTTGAATAAATATCTCTCCACAAGCAAGTAGACAGAAAATACTTTAAATTACAAATCATGATGCAGTATTAAATAACTACAGCAAAAATATTTAAAGCCAGGAGGCTATGTGTGTATCACAACAATCACTTAGGTATGTGATCTGTAATTTCAAATTATGTGGGCAAAAAGAAGCAATATAGTTTTCAATGCAAAGTTGTTCAGCCTGCTTGATAAAGCAAACCCAATGTTTTCCAATACCAATAAAATACAGACTTTGGGGGCAAATATCCAGGTACCTAAATTTTATAATTCAGTTCTATTACTTTAATATGGATTTTATTTTGGGAATAGAAAGCTTCTAAGAATCTACAGCATCCTTGTAACATTAAATTCAACACATTTGGAAAAAATGTTGTCCCTCAACTGTGTTGTTCCAGATTTGCTACTATTTTTACACCGCTGATTTTACAGCATCTTAAGTGAAAGTTTTGTTATGATAAAATGGCAACCATCAGCCCTTAATCCGGCAGAGAAATAAAAAGCTTACCTAATGCCCAAGAAATGGAATTACCTAATGCCCAAAGTAATGTACTCCTAACAATGCCTTGAGACTCCATCTCCCTTATTGGTATACACACTTATATTCCATCTAAATTCTGTTTCTCTTCTCTAATGTTATATATCATACACTTTATTTCACAGAGGAGTCCTTGGTACCATATCCTTACAATTTACTTTTAAAATTGTCACCAAGGGCCCAGATTTATGACTAAGATTTTATGGATTAGTAATTGATCTAGTGCACATTTTTAGCTTACTGCAGATGGAAGATCCATGTCAGCTGAAAACTCTTTCCTTCAGATTTCTGCTGTGTTTGGTTGTGGAGGTTTTTTCACCTTGCTCTTACACATTTGGGGCTGGTTAAGTGCATGTACATGAGCAGTCACAGAAGCTCAGCAGAGTTATGACAACTCATTAAACTGCAAGAACAAGATCACATGCTCGAGACACAATAATTATAATTATGCCAGTTCTTCCTACTTTGGTGGGAAGAAATCTGAATTCTCCGTTTGTAACGCATTTTATCACTTGCGTCTTGGTGACAGTGCTGTTTGCCAGTGGGTGGTAGGCAGAGATTCAACAATAAATCATTGCCCCCGTTTATCTTTGACTTACCCATGGAGGCAGGACTTCAGCATTGGTCTTCAAGTCATACCTGCGATAGATGACCCTAAGGGACAGCCCTGAATAGAGGATATTTTGTTAGAGATAGCATTCTTCACATGGGATGCTTAAATGTTCCCTAACTGTTTGTAGGTGGGAATTACAAACAGTTATCAAAGAAAGAAAGGACAATGCAAATGTTGCCCTCAACTAAACTCAGGTGAGTTCTGCATGCTTTTCATTGCTGTGCAGTCACCTGGAATTACCCAGAACCGTGCAACCTTTTAATGCTTTGTAAAAATTTGTGAGGTAAAGTCACCCCAAGACATCAGGGTATGAGAAAAACTCTTCCTACTCACCTAAAAAAAAAAGCCCCACAAGCTTGTCTTTATTAATACTATTTGTTACAGGAACTACAAGCTACTGAGAGCACATTTTTAATAAAAGGAATCATAGATTCAGGTTGGACAATACAGCTGTTAAGTATCTTGGCTTAGCCATCAAATTGAGAACCAGAGGCTATGACTACACAGACACTTTAACCCAACTGTGAACTCTCCATCTGCCTCCAGACCAAATGCTCCAGTTCTCTTAACACTCAAATGCCAAAAGGTGGAGAGTTCTATCATTCCAGTGCAGTTTGGCATCCTGCACCTTGCCTCGTGGGTGTGAGTAGACAATACTCCAGTCCTGAGAAAACAAAATCCAAATCATGCTGTGTTCATGTTTGGCCAACAGCCAAGCTTTTATAAATTAATTATTTCACCAAGCCACCTGTTCCCTTTGCCTGACCCAAATTCCTATCTTTATCCTTAAAAGCTTGCTTTTCTGTCTTTCCTTTCTGAGCTTTACAACTACCAGGAGCTGGGTTTCCCCCTCTGAGCATCCAAAACAGAAGTTAAAACTGCAGCTGTTAGCAGCTTCCAGCTTCTCTCCGTGGGAATTCGCCATTAGCCAGTGATGACAAACAGCTCTTTGCAGTTCATTCTCAGTACGCTGGCATTTAAACCCATCCAGAGTGCCTAAGGCATCCGAGGAAAGCCCCTTTGGTGCCCACAGACCTCTCAGAGTGCGTATCGAACACACGGCATTGCCCCTGCTGCCCTGTGTCACCTGTGAGCTCTGAGAGACCACAGGATTAAAAACAAACAGACACAGACCAAAAAAACCCCAAACTACCAGGAAGGGAAGATGAAGTTTATAAAATTTAGCTGGAATGTCCCCGGAGGTGACTGACTGAAGTGACAGGTGACTAACTCTGGTAACTGAGGATGTCTTTCACGCTTCTTGGCTAGGCACAGCTGCCTCTATCCCTGCTAGAGGACTACTTGCTGTGTAGATGGGTTGAAGACAGTGCAGAGGTCAGTTAGGTGTGATTCAGGGGAGCAAGGGTGATGGAGAAGGTATGGCAGGACCGTGTGGATAATGGGCCCCATTCCCATGTGGACAATGGGCCCCATTCCCAGAGCTGATCAAAAAGAGTGCATTACATAAGCTCACTGGACACCTGTCGTCTTGTCTAGGCTTAAATAAATAACTCCAGAAACCATACTCTCTCTCTCTATATATATATATAAATATATATATATATTTTTTTTTTTTTTAAGGTAGAATAACCCTTTTTAAAAAAAGGGTGGTGATTTTCCTGAAGCCTTATGGAAAGGTGTCCTCTTCCTATGCATCCACACAGCCAACCCGATTTTAAAGCTGCCCAAAAAGTGATCTTTCCAAGGATGATTTTAATGGTGAGGCTGCTACAAAGCAGATGGGACAAATCCTTGGTTGTTTCACTTTTAGTCCTTGCAAAAACAACATTTTGAAGGATTTCTAGGAGTCCCTCATGTCCTTACAATATCTGAGCATAGTATGGAAGGTCTAGTCTGCTAAAAATGGCCAGATTTCGTACATTCACACAATGACAAAAAGGCTCTTTAATATAAAAAAATTCAGTTCCACATCTCAGAGAGCAGCAAATGAACACTGAGTAAGATATAGGGCAAAGATTGAAAAAAAATTAAAAGTATATAAACCATCATGAACAGAAGACAAACACTGTACAAGAATGAGAATGAGGCTGCAGACAGAGAGGGAGGAACCCCAAGAGAGATGAAGAAAATGGGACTGGACGCATTTCAGTCTTAGTGAAAGCCTTTTGGTGTCTCATAGGTCTGTCCCAAAACCATAGATTTAGGACAGTGGCCTGCTTCTTCTTTTAACTACCAAGTTAATTAAACTTTGACAGTGAAAGAAATTCAGAAACATAAATATTACAATCTCAAAATTTTTTTTAATACTACCCTCTGCAGAGAAGTAGAGACCCCAATAAAACACTAATCTGCAACCTAGCTTAGTTTCTACCTGCCTAGTCCAGCTTTAAGCACCTGCCCTTGCTCAGGCACATTTTTCACCTTCTGACTAGTCCCAGCTACTTCCATCTGTAGCTGGTCTGTATTCACAGACTGCACTCACAGTATAGTACAAAAAATTGCTGGTTTCTCCCCATAATCATCTGCTGTGAGTGATGCAAGTGATAAAGGGACAAAGGGCACATTCATGTCTCTACATGCTATATCAGTTCCTCTAAATAAGGAAAATACTCTCTCTCCTCCCACATGAAATGAGTGTTGTTGAGTTCTCAAGGAAATAAGAAAATAAGGAAAGAAGAGGGTTATGAAAGTCACATAGCAAATGTAAGACAGTTCAGCAGAAATGAATGTATGCTCTTCAGTCTCTACCATTATAAATTAAAACCATGCCTCCCAAAACAAAAAGTACAGTACAGAATTGTACTGAATTAAACATTAGCCCCTCAGGTATGAGACAAAGATGGAAGGGAAATCCATAACAGAGGCAAAGCCCTACAATGTAGCAGAGACCCGAGGGGAGCTGGAGCAAGCAGTGATTCGGATTTTACTCCCATTGTCCATATGGGGAAAACACCGATGCAAAAACATAAGAGAGAGCAAGGTACTGAAGAAAAAACACATTCAATCTCAAGAAGAAAGCTCTTCTTCTAGAAGCCCTCAATACAGCCAGGAAAACACAAAATCTTGCACGTATTTTCCTCCAGCTGCCAGTTGCATAAGGTATATAAAAGTTGCCCAGGTGCAAATTTACTCTATCTGACTTTGAGAATGCTCCTCATTTTACCATGATGAATGTTCACAAATTACTGTTTTCTGCCAAATCTTATTTTCTCCACCATTGTTTCGCCCCTCTTGCACTTTCAACAAAGCCAGGTGTTCACCCTGAATGCTGATGTGCACACAGTCTGCACACACACAAGAAAATCCACTAGGCAACACAGAAGGGAAGGAAAAGTATTTCACCTAAAGGAAGGTGGAAAAGATGGTAGCAAATTATTTCTCTTTTGATCCACTACAAAAGGCCTAATTCCAAACAGATGTGGACCTTCAGATTAAAATCTCTCCTGTGACCCCTAATTTTATATTCATAAGCCTTACACAGGAAGTAGTTCACAATAAAAATGCCTGGCTCACCCAGTAACACCTCAATCAGTCGTATTAGATTTGGTACTAATCCAATATTTCCTAGAAAATCTACGGAAAATTTACTTTTCCGTGATAAAAAATCCAGTTGTAACTTCCATTTATCTCTGAGGAGTTCAACCCAGATGACTGATTCAATCAGAATAGCTCAGATTAGAAAGGGATTTATTTGATGAAAGAGAAAAATGAAGAAAATAATTTTAACTACTGGGAGGAAACAAACTGAAGTCTGTTTAGATTTATTTTGTGAGTATGTGAGCCCCCAGTGTTGAAAGCTGACCATCCCTGCTTAAGGGCTGGCTATTATAGGAGGACTAATATTGCATGTTCATCTGTACTAGCTCCTAAGGATACAACACAATTACTGAGAGCAACTGGGCATACAGGTCCCTGGGAAAAAACCCAAAAGGTTCATCTACATTTTTCTTTGCATGCTGCCAAAGCTTCAAAATAGTCCTAATTTCCCCCTAACATGATTCCAGCTGCTTATATTTTCTGTAGGTTAATGCACAGGATTCATTTCCTCTTGGAGGAAGCAATCCTGATGTAATTTGATGAGCATCTCTCTTAACATCAATACCCACTTCAGCAGTTCATCCCGTCCCCCTCTTCCCTCTGCCTTCATTCCTCTCCTCGTGCTGACTTTTAGGCAAAGGTAAAACAGTTCACTGGGAGGTATTGTGAATCAGATGATGAAACCAATCTGGGTTACAGACAGCAACAACCCCTCCTCGGTTGTTTTTAACTGAGGTTAGTTTTCTACCCTGCTGTGACAGTATGAACAGTTGCACAGCTGAGAGCCAGAACAGGGGCAGCAATGGCAGAGGGAGATGTAGGAGTGTCTTGCTGAGAGATGAGCACATCAAACTCCACCTTAGTAACCCCAGGTCACTGCAGACTTAATGACAAGCAAGAGAAAATGAAATTCAAGCACGAAGTGAGGCTCAGTCACTGTTTCCAGGCAGGACATTACTGTGTATAGGGTAACTCACCCAATAGCAACCTGCCACTGGAATTTAACTAGGCACAGTGGGAACCCTTGAGAGACTTTGCACTGCTCAAGGTTCCTTGCTTGTCTGCCCCCTTTCTCCCCTAGTGCAACCTCCTCTCACAGCAGGATCAGCTCTGCACTCAGACCAGGTTCCTGAGGGCTGTATCCAGTTGGGGCTAGAAAAATTCCAGGGAAAGAGACTGCATAACCTCTCTGGTCAACCTGTGGGACTGCCTGTGCTCAGGGGGAAACAGACCTCCCTTAATTTCAGTCTGAACCTCTACAGTTTCAATTTATGTCAGTTATCTCTTGTCTTCCCACCCTTCACAGAATCACTGAATGGCTGCAGTTGGCAGGGACCACTGGAGGTGAGCTAGTCCAACCTCCCTTCCTCCAGGAAAGGAGATTCCACAACTGCTCTGGGCAACCTCTTCCAGTCCTCAGTCACCTGCACAGTAAAGAAGTTCTTCCTCATGTTAAGGTGGAACTTGCTTGTAATGGGCAACAATTTCTGCCCATTGCCTCTTGTCCTATTGCTTAGCACCACCAGGAAGAGCCTGGTCCATCCTCTTGACATCCTCCCTTCAGACACTATCGACGTTGATGAGGTCCCCTCTCATCTGTCTCTTCTCGAGGCTGAACAGACCCAGCTCCCTCAGCCTGTCCTTGTAAGAGAGATGCTCCTGTCCCTTCATATTTGTCACTCTCCACTAGACCCGCTCCAGGAGCTCTGCGTCTTTCTTGTCTTGAGGAGCCCAGGACTGGACACAGAACTCCAGATTTGCCTCAGCAGGGCTGAGTAGAGGGGCAGGACCACATCCCTCGACCTGCTGGCAATGCTCTTCCCAATGCACCGCAGGATACCATTGGCTTTCTTGGCCACAAGGACACTTTTTGGCTCATGGACAGTTTGTTGGCCAGCAGGACCCCCAGGTCCTTCTCTACAGAGCAGCTTCCCAGCAGGTCAGCTCCCAGCCAGGTGCATGGGGTTATTCCTCCCTAGGTACACGATCCCTCACTTGCCTTTTCTGAATTTCAGAAGGTTCTTCTGTGCCTATCTTTCCCATCTCTGTCGAGGTCCTTCTGAAGGGCTCACAGCATTCTGGGGTATCAGCCACTCCTCCCAGCTTTGTGTCAGCAGTGAACGTGCTGAGGAGGCACCTGCCCTTCATCCAAGCCATTGATGAATGAGTTAAACAATACTGGGCCCAGTACCAACCCTTGGGGGACACCACTAGTGACAGGCCTCCAACTAGAGGCAGAGGGCACTGCTGCAAAAAGCCTGGCTCTGTCATCTCAATACTCCTTGTATGTATGGATGGGCTGATGCTGGGTCCCTCACAGCCTTCTCTTCTTCAGGCTAACCAAGCTCAGCCCCCTCAGCCTCTCTTCACAGGGCAAATGTTTCAGCTCTTGACCATCTTGGTGGTCCTTTGCTGAATGCAGTCCAGTTTATCCACGTCTTTCTCGTATTAAGGGAGTCCAAACCAGATGCTGTTTTCTAGACATGGTTTAACAACTGCCAGCTTGAAAGTGATAATCACTTCTCTCAGTCTACCAGCTCTGCTTCTGCTGCTAAAGGTCCAGGATGATGTTGGAATTTTCAATGTCAGGGCACACTGCTGTCCTACATTCAGCCTACTGTCCTCGAGGATTCCCAAATCCTTTGCCACAGACCTGTCCCCCAGCCAGTCAGCCCCCAGCCTGTAATAACTGAATGTCCTCATCTCTGAGCTGGGTGTGGGGCAGCACGGCCTTTCCGAGTGACACAACATGAACAGGCGCCCAGGACAAAGCGGTGAGATCAGGATGAGACGCCGAAAATGTTTCGCCTCATCCGACACAGGCGCTGTCACTGGAAGGAGGTGCAAAGATATACTGAGATGGCATCAGTTCACAGCTCCCAAGCTCCGTATTTGGAACACATTCTGCTTTGGGGAGAATTTAGAACAGCTCAGTGGGATTTATGAGCCGCTTCACACTTCCCTAAGCATCCTGTGATGTAGACAGGAGTGTATAAGAATCCACATTTAAGAGGGCTGTATTTGGGATACTTTTTGGGAGGAGCCTCCCCCTCTTCCAGCCTTTTTGGATCCAGAGAAGTCCCACCAAATGTACACTTCAAAGATGGAAGAGGCAGAGGTGATTCAAGTAGCAGGAGGGTGAGAGCTTTTGGAGAACAGTGGGGGAGCTGGAGGGGCAGTGTCACTTCAGAAGAGAGGAGAGATGGAGACTGAGTCACCTGTGCTGAAATAGCACAAGGAAGAGCTCTACTCCTCAAAAAACCCTTTCAGACACAGACCAAGAATCACTTCTGGAAGCCCTGTTAGTAAGTGAGTAAGCACTTCATAATCACTGATACAACATTTCTGTGAGGTAAAGAAAACAAACACCTGCCAAGGACAGGGCTACTCACCACTAGCCTGGTTTCCAATCATTTACCACAGATAATTTGATTTAAATTAAAGCAAGCACCAAACTGCCTGGAAATCAGATAGCCAAGTGCAACCCAGCAGAAGAGTTTATCTCCATAGAATGAAACACATAAAAGCCAAGAAGTCAAGTGAGATATTGCCTAAATTAGTCAGTCAGAAAGGGAGTCAAGGAGAGGAACAGCTGCTATGTTCATGATTTGACTCCCAGAAAGAAATCTCTGCTAGGATTTCCCATCCCTAATTCTTGTAGAGCTGGACACCAAAGGTGCCTTCCACCCCCATTTTATCATGACTAGAAGCGACTGATATTTCTCTGCTTTAAAAACTTTACAGACCACCAGTGCCCAGTAGCTGATCAGAGAATCACGGAATGGCTGAGGTTGGAAGGCACGCCCATGCCAAAGCAGGGACAGCTCCAGCAAACAGCTCAGGCACGAAGATCAATACGAAGCCATTTTACACCTCCTTTAAAAGAAACAGAACTAACAACACACGTTATTCTTACAGCAAATGCAATGTGAACATGTAAGACCAGATATAATAAAACCACTGGAAGATGTTTTACATAAAATATGATGGTAATTAAACTCCCAACTCAGCAACACAAGGAAAACAAGCTACCTTCAATCCCATGACTAATAGCAACAAGTCTTAGTCTCTGAATTTTTGCAGACTGCAGGTTTAAAAGCACCTCTGCTAAAGTAGCATTCTGAACAGGGGCCCTAAAACTACAGTGTTTTACCAAAGATCCAAAATTCTGCTAGACTGAGATGTAGTTGACTGAGGTGGAGAAACATCATTTTTAGACTGAAAAAGAACCAAACCCAAACCCTATGAAAATTAATAAAATTTTAAATAATAATAGTGGTTTTGCATAAATTTATCTCATGGCCCAAAACATCAAAATCCTGGGCTAAAGCAGAGACCTCTGAACACAGCAGAAGAAACATCAGAGGTTACTAAAACAATTCATATTGCAGGGTGTAGAGCATATATCCTGTACACAAGTATTAATATTTAATGTAATATATTGTAATTTGCTTTACTTCAACATCCTATAATGGCCTTAGTTTCCCATTTCGCTCTCCAATGATGGAAATTATTGCATAGCTGAGGTATTGCCATTTATATGGAAAAGGACTGCTGAAGTCCACTGGAGTTTTGGATTGCCAAGGAGGATGGGAAAAGACTTCAGATCCCAGACTGCCAAACCATGGCTGAGTAGTTAAAGATGGGCAGCTCTGTTTGCTTAGCAATACAATGAGGTCCTAACAACAGAACACAAGAAATCAATAATAAAACTGTTAAAAAATGAAGACTTGCCTCAAAAAAAGTCGACCCTAGTAATCTAATCTGTTCACAGAGAAGGTCCGCAGAAGGAGAGGTAATAATTGTAACATAACCCTGGCTACCCTCTTGCACCTACTATTCCTTGGGAATGGACAAACTATTCATTTTAGCACAAACCTGAGGCCTAATTTCTACGCCCCAACATGGCTTCAAAGAGGATGCAAATACAGTGAAGTAAGAGCAAAGGACAGAATTCTTCTCAGCTCCCATTAGTCAGTCAGTCATGGCATTTGATGTCCCACCATTGGGCAGCATGTTCTTGGAAGGGCCTGCTGAAGTAAGGACACAAAAACCCTCCTCCACACATTTTGGATAGTGCTTTAATAAAAAAATAGTGTCTTTGGACTTCTCTGCCCCCTTAGGAGCTTTCAGACAGAACCCTACAGTCCCACATCTATGCTCCACAGGACAATTTGCCTGAGCTACCTGAATTCTGCCTCACTGGTGTCGTCAGAGGCACCTTTTGCTTGTGACTCTCGGGTCTGACTTGTGCTAAGGGAACTGTCATAATGGAGGTGCCAACACTCCAGAAGCAGAAAACAGATTACATCAACAGGAAGGGCTAAGAGAAAATTCTCCTTTGCAGCGTGCATGTGCAGGAAGAATCAGTGTGGTTTCTGCTATAAAGGTTAAAAGCAAGAAAAAAAATCTCTTGCAGCCGAGGTGGGGGATGGAAATGCCCCACCTGCTGCTAAGGAGAGCTCTGGAACTGAGAGCCCTGGGTCTGGACTGGGAACTGGAGAAGCTCCACTCTTGCTCGGCATCAGGCAAGCTACAGGATTTATCCTGTTCCTCTCTGTGGATATCCCCTCAGTATCCATGCTGTGGCTGGCACAGCATGAAGGCATGGCCCCACAGGAGACATTCTGGGCTGCAGAACATGCAATCCCACTGACTTCAAGGGGAGGTAAACAGGAAGAGAGTTTGTGCCCATCTTTGATTTCAATTAATTGCATTGACTAATCCCTCTAGTTTAATAATTTCAACTCAATTCTTTGCACTATCTCTTCTATCTGTGGCCTTGTCCACCCATGTGTCATCCTGGCTTCTGATCAGTCTTCTTTTGTACATGATCATGGTGGAATAACAGCTAGCTGTAGCTTTACTTACCTCCTTCTTCATCTTCTTCTTCTTCTTTTTTCCCTAGAAACTGCATTGCACTTTTCCCCCTTAATTCTGTTCCTCTATTACTGTCAGGTCATTTCAAACAGCACTGCCTTCATGCCAGTGCCAAGTTATGTATCTCTATCCCTCACTCTGTGATTACTGGTTTCAAAAGTCCTGAGCCTACTCCATAGGCTCAGGGGGGCAGGGAGGCAGAGATCAAGTTTAAGGAGATCAATAGGTTTTTGTGAAAAACAGCTTTATTCTTCGTATTGAAAATATAATGTTCTCAACTCTTCTGTACACTGAACCAAGTCTGTAGCATAACTCATTTACCTGCAAGTAAAATGAAATCTTTATTTTATTAAAAATACTTCTAAAAGGGCATCAGCTAATATTCTAAAGAATATATTCATAAATAATCTAAGTTTTTTAAGTGGCTTCCCTCCATATGGAATATGTTCATGGTTTCTAATGGAAATTTCATTAATTGTAACAGAATTTCTGCACATTCTATATAGCAGTATTTTTGGGTTTTTTTCTTTGTAGAATAGAAAGATACATTCTAAATTCGGGAGAATATCTGTTTGATACTTTATCTTCTCTTTACAAAACCTAGTCAGTTACATTCTGAGATGGTACAAAAACACCACGAAGTGCAGAGCTGTGAGTGCTGCATACGTGTGCACACACAGCCCTTCCGTAGCTCCCACGTACGTGCACCGTTATCAGTCTCAAGTTACTTCCCTTAAGGATGAACACAGGGAGGGTGATGATTTTTCGGAGTCATGTTTAGCAGAGCTGAAAGGTAAGGTGTAACACCCAACTACTTCATACTCTGAGCGTTACAAAAACACTTTTGAAAGATAACCCCAAATCACCCCTCCAATCAAGTATTTTACCCTTTCAGCATGACGCAGAAGTTTAATTTCCACTGATGGGTGACCTCGAGACTGTCGTATACCACCCTCCCCCCAACGGCAGCGACTCCCCTCATTGGCAGAATAAAGCGGGTCTATAAATAACTTCAAAAGGAATTGTCTCTCTCCTCACGCACTGCAGACAGCTGTTTACAGAAATCCCGACTCCTTATACACTGCGTTGGCCCAGCTCTCATCCTACTGTTTCATTTCCTCTTCCTAAAAAAGCCCTGGGCGATGCGGTGCAGGTAGGACCGGGGGGACCCTCCGCTGCCGCAAACGCCTGTTCCCAGAAGTTGGGGCTGCCGGTGCCAGGAGCCGGAGCGCGGCCCCGGGGAAATTTCTCAGGGCAAGGGGGTTGCGATCTCGTGTAATCCGTCCTTAAGCTCCACGGTCCCGGCTGATCCTCGGCCCCACGAAACCCCTCCTCCCCACCCCCGGAGCCCGCAGCCGCTCCGGGGCCAGCGCATCGCATCCCCGCTCGCCCACCTGCAGGGGCTGGCGCGGGGCCGGGCACGGACACGCGTGGGGCGCTCCGCGCCTGCCCGCAGCCCCGGCGGCGGGGCGAGACAAAAGCCCGGGCTGGCTCACCTCCTTCAGCTGCTCCAGCTCCTGCTTGAGGCCGTCATACTCCGCCTCCAGCTCATCGTACTGCTGCTTGAGGGTGAGCTTCTCCTCCAGCACCACCAGCCCATACTCCGCTGCCTGGATCTTCTCGTGGGTCGTCTCGGAGAGCTCCCGGGTCAGCCGCTCGATCTCGCTCTTGTAGTGGTCCGCGCCCTGCAGCACCTCCTCCGCAGCCATAGCCCCGGCGGCACTGCCGCGCCGCCGAGGAGGCAGCCAGGGGG
>VZTI01004487.1:2774830-2826862 GCA_013397865.1 Struthidea cinerea
GGAACCCCCCCCCCCCCAAAAAAAAAGAAAGGTATGAGGACCAATCTGTCATTGTTAATGAAAATGGGATTGGTTTCCTGAAAGGCAAGAGAAGGGAAAAGCACTGAGGGAAGGCTCTATGGGAGCTGTGCTGGGTCTGGTTTGGGAATAAACGAGTGGCTGTTGCACTGCCAAAGCTTCGTCTTTCTCGAGCGCTGAATATAAGCATCACCTTTGTAATGAATGGCCAGCCTACAGATAAAAGGGAGCCACTGGGAAGAAAATGAAATTTAAAAAAGATATTTCGAGATCCTAGCGCAATAGAAATGGTAATAGGTTTTAAGAAAATTAGTTTATGGAGAATGTTAAGAGAAACTGAACACAGGAGCTAATAAACAATAATGCATATAATGAAAAGTAATGATGTTTCTCTGATTAATGAGTGTCAGTATTCAGAAAAAAGGCTTTCAAACAGCGCTGTCCTTATGTGAGTCCTCTGTGAACTGCATTTAAAGGATCTGTAAAGGTAAATTATTTTTTTTTTTTAAAGCCTATTATCGGGTGGACTTGATTGTAGTATACAGGAAACCATAATTCCACCAGAATAATTTTGGGCTCGAAAAAGCTGGAGGTTGAAAACCACTTAGGCAGAACATATGGAACCTGAAAGGAAAATGGAGTAAAACAGAACACTTCAACAGGGAAATCAGAGAAAAGGGCTGCACAAAAATGGTTGGCGGGATGTTTTGTGTGTAATGACCGGGGGTCAGAGAATCAAAAATTAGTTTTACAGGAAAACTACAAAAAAATTAAGTGTAAGGACATTTAGAAAATACAGTCAGCAATAACTGAGCAGCAAACTGATACCTGCATAGAGAAAAACTACAGACTACAGCAAAGAATGTGAATTTTAACTGTTATACTGAATAATATCATTTCAACCTGAAAGGGAGTTGCTTTCTGCCAGTGTTGCACATGGGTCTTGGTTCAGCTCCACAAATGTAAGCTGAGTCTTTTAACTGACAGCATTGCCCCCAGGCTCAAGATCCAGGACACTGCTCTTCCACTCTATGCAGAGACTCAGAATGCAAATAAAAAATGGTTGAAAGGAGCACAGAAAGGATTATTATGCCTATTTAAACTGCCGCGCATTTTCCTGTGACGCAAGGAAGACCTGCCCACTCAGAATACTTTGTCCTAACAGCTTGTCAGCAATTTAGCCTAGATAAATCAGTGTCACAGTGTCTGTCCTTATTGAACAGACGTAAACCTGAGAGGAGAAGGGAGAACATGGTTTATCTTGGATATACAGCAGAAATACTCCAAAAACTGCAAGTACCTGGAGTGCTTCTCGGGGCCTGCCTGCTGGCCACAGTCCCTGGCTCTCCCTGCTTTGTAATGGCCACTCCCGCTCACCCCTCTTCTCACAGTCCCCATCAGCCCAGCTACAGCCTGGGGGCTCTGCCCCGCTGGCATCCCCCAGACCAGAGCCCTGAGTGCTTGGGGGCTGCCAAACTGCCCACCCCCTGCTCCCCAGCACCCTGGGGAAAGCTGTCACACTGTGGCCAAGCTGTCAGCAATGACCCTCCTGAGGTGGGTAGAGCACCTGTGGGGATGACCAAGGGAGTTTTCTGTCTGGAACACCTGATCCCTCCACAGAGCAGAGGCTTTTTGCTCCAGCAGTGGTGCCCCAAGCTTCCCACTGCTGCTTACACCCCCAGCCAGCTCTGTCCTTAATGCCAAAAGGGACAGGACGATGCCAGCTCTACCCTGGCACCTTTTAAACCCTCTGGCTTGTTGTGTTTTTTCCAGACTCTCACAAATCAATTTCTCAGTCATCTTTAGTGTGTTTCTGGGAAGTGAAATGAGGTTATACATTATTCCTCCAGTCTCCTTCTTCCTTTTATGTCAAGTCACTGCCAGCATCTTTGGAGTGAGTGGATGTGCAGAGCTGCTCGGTTCCTGTGCTTCCTCCTACCACCACAGCACGGGCAAAACCAGAATAATAGGTAGATCTCACATTTGAAATGTGATCTGACTATGAAATAAGAACCATGTTGCAGGTCATGGTCCTGTTTTGACTAGTTTTTCTCCTCAGAAGTGATTAGTGTGGGAGAAGAATGAATTTCTATATAACAATATGCCCTGTCTTGAAATTGAAAGCCTCGAATCTGCAGTGCACCTATTAAATATAGCTTCAAAAAGCACTTATTTCTGCTAAAGTTAACATTTGCCTTACATTCCTTATCGTGCATCAATGACTAAAAACATTTACAGACCGTGATCACTGAAAAAGAAATTGAAAATTTTATGTGGAATCTAATCGTAATGTTGTGTCGATAATGTGAAGAAAATTTGATTCATATACTAAAAAAAGCATATGATTTAGTGATTTTTTTTTCAAGAGCTCTAAGCTAATATTTCAGCACTCAGCTTCTAAACACTGCATTCATTCTAAATGAATGCAGAACACACAACACAAAGAAAATTACATTACATTTCTATTGAGTGAGTGTGGCATTTGGGAAAGGTGCCAGGTTTATGACACTATCCTATAAACTTGGGTTTTGTCAGGTTTTTATCAAAATACCCAATACGGAATGGGTGGTGTGTGTTCAAAACACTAAAACAATGGATTACAAAGAAGGCATCTGGATCAAAGCTGCAGTTATTTTCCTCAGCTAAGAGAGGAGTCAAAGTCCAATTAGGAGATTAGATTGAACTGGAGACTGACTTCAGTGGGAATTTTCCCACTCTCTTTTGGTACATCTTGGATTAAATGATTGGTCTATCACAATGCAGGGTACCGCAAACTTAACTGCTTAAAAATCCTCTCTACAACTTTTTTCAATAATTGCCTTCATACTATAAATGCTTCTTCTTATAATAATCACATTATTCAACATGCAGACAGTGATTGGAATAGCTAAAATAAGTACTGCATAAAATTATTTAATGCGAATTCTGTATTGTGAAATTTAACCCTTTAAAGAAAACAAAACCCATAAAAATCCCTAACAATATTTTCTTTGTGGTTTGTTTTGATGCAATATTTGGGGCTGTTTTCATTTGCCTTATGCTTTCTGAGCCAGATCAAGACTGGCTCATACCTTGTTCCAGGTTTCCTTACAATCAAGAGCTTTATTCTTGCAAAACTGAAAAAAAAAAAAGAAAATCACCAACAGATTACTGAATGAACTTTTGAGGTTCAGGAGAGATGGACTCTAACTAAACGTGCAAATTAGAAAAACATAATGGGCATGGAGCTGTAGGTGCTAAAAAGTTAGAAGCTGAGAAATTCTTCAGCCTTTTTTCAATATTCTGTGAGAAGACTGACTTTTCCCAAGGTCACAGTTTTATAAACTTCTTGCACCTGCAAGCTGTTTTGCAAGATTGTTATGGTTTTAACTTTAAAAATATTTTGGAATAGGTATCTTAGATCTTGGCCAATTCCCTCAAGGGGCCAAGGAACCAATTACCTATTGCCATTCAACACACTTTTGCGATCTATCCTATAAAAGTAGTTGAAAAATTATTAAAGAGCTTTCACTTGTTTATAAGCTTGGACTCTATGTCGTTTTCTTTACCCGTCTTAGACGTGACAGCGACAATGGAGCAGTTTCCAACCCTGACCTTACAGACCCCAAAACATGACTGAATTCCTACAGGTCTCCTGGAGGGGAACATGGTAAGGGGTTTTTGGGTGAAAGGTGTTTCTTTCAAAAGAAAGTCTTGTCAACGCAGATATATAGAAAGGCTTTGTGTTGTACTTTAACAATAGCTATCTGAATGTGTCTAGCTGGGAAACAGCAATACAAAGAATAAAAAAACCAATCCTGTAGTGCCAGAGCCTTTCCTGATACGTGCTACCATTTGGGAGGGGGGTAAAGTTAATTGGGACTTTCTGTGAGGTTGTCTTGCTAGGCTTTTTTTATTCCTTCTTGAATGATTAGGAGTTTTTGAAAGCACAGCAGATGGAGCTTGGCATGGGGAGTATATGAAGTGAGGATACAGCCACCTTTGGGTGCTGAATGCTACCCTTGCTCACAGCAGTTCCTGGTACAACCAGGGGAAAAGGCAAGAGGGATGCTGCTATTTGCCTACCTTTGTTTGCCCAGCTGGGCAGCAGAGGATCAAGGGAGAATAGGAGAAACAGTCAAATTCTTGCCAGCAGTGCACGAAATTAAGAAGAGAAATAACAGATGGTAAGTCCTTTGATGCAAGGAACCCATCTGCTACTGCTCCTCCTTGTGAGCTCCTGGAGATACTGTGTGGAAAAGCTTCAGAAAGAGGCTGTGAGAGGCAACTGTGAGTGTGGGTTGCATGGGAGAAGATGGAAGAGAGAGTAGCTCTGCTTGTGGAAGGGACATTACGAGAAGGGAGCTGTCCTTCTGCTCAGCTCTTGGTAAGTCCCAAAATAGGCTTGTGAAAAGTTGAAGCAACTCAGCTATGTAGGACAACATGCAAAGCAGCTGCTTCCTGAGGTCCCACATGGAATACACCAGTGGGAATAGCTTGTGAAAACCTGGCTGCAAGGAAAGTCCACAGGAAGCTCATACAATAGCTGTGGTACCAGGCTGCACAGTCCTGCAGAACATCTCACTTCTGCTACTGACTTCATCTCTGATCACCTCTCACTCTTGCCTGCTTTGATGAGCAGAGGTAATATATCTTGATATTACATAACATTGATGCCTGACGACTACCATTTATTATTCCTTTTAAAATTAATAAGTTCATGAATCTTTCTGCTCTTCAGGCTGTCTGAAAACTCAGGCAGCTGCTATCATCCCATTTGTCTGTGGGATATGAATGGAACAATGTCTGCAAACACAGGGACATCAACTTCCCTGTAAGAAAGATGGTAGTCTGGAGCATTCAGTACAACCCTGGAAAAATAAATGTGGGCACCTGATCGCCTTCCTGCTTCTTCCTGACTGACAGCTGCTGTGCTGTCAGCTGCAGGTCACTCAAAGCTGTCACTGACGGGAAACCGAAAAAATAGGAAACACCTTTCATAAGATGACACCACCATGGAGAAGACAGTACAAGTGCCCAGCTAAAAGGAGAAAACCAAATCCTAACCCTCCTCTCCTCCTTACTTTTCTCTAAGAGCATTCTCTCTCCTTAATATTGAGAGAAAATGGCGCCTGCTACGTTTTAAGGGATTTGACAATTTGCTGATACATGCAGAGGAGAAGCTTGATTTGCAAACTTGTCACAGACTCTTTCTGCAAGGGATCTGTCAGAGTAAAAACATGTTTTGAAAGTGAATTAGCAGGATGAGGGAATTGTTTTGAATGTAGGAATGGTCAGGGCAGTCAAGTCTCTTGAATGACTTCTGTGGCCCTTAGCTGGCATCCTTTGACACAAATCCATGGAAAGCTGGAGCAGACATGCACACAGATAGGCTTCAAGATTATCCAAAGGAAAGTGCAAGAAGAATATTTTTTTCATCATTTTTTACAAAAAGCAGTTTAGGTGTGGTGTTAAGTAAATACAAAGCAAGATTTGAACACCCACAGACACACATTTATTTATACACTTGTTTATTAATAATATTACAGGAGAATCATGACTTTGCCTCGATCAGGAGCTGAGTTACTGAGCGTCATGAGCTGTGGGTGAGAGGACAATACAAATACAGTGAGATAAGCCTTGGAATGGGCTGTGGATAAAAAAGCCACTGGAGAACAGTATCTAAAATTGCTGGGAAGGTAGTATCATAGAGAGATTTGCTGATGGCCTGCATTGACATCCAGCCAGAACTCCCTGAGCACCAAAGAGTAATAGAGGTTAGGGGGAGGCATTGCTCTGAAAATGTCCAACAGCTCATGGAAGCAGATTTGCCCACCGCCCAACACAGAGACAGACTGGGCAGAGCAATTTTACGTTCCTCCAGGACTAACTGTGCCAATTCACTGCACCTGGTGAAGATCCCAGTTACTTCTCATGTGTGAGCCCTATTTCTGCAGCTTTTCCCCATGCAGCCTGTCCCTTGCTCGGGGAGCTAAGTAGGTTGAGCTTGGCAGTAGCACATTGTCTGGTGTTTCTCTTCCACCTGTGATAGATGGGAACTAGAAAAATAGGGGGAGGAAAAGAGAAAGAGGGATGGAAGGACGTCTTTGTCAATATGGCAATAAGACAAAAATAAAATCAGAAAGTTTATGGAACTGATAAACAAAGTTTATGCGTGAGACTTCAGTGACTGGCTGAGAATTGTGGGTAGATCAGAGGCAGAACTGAGGGTGGTAGGGATTTGTCCTCAGAGATGGCAATCTGCCACCTGATCCTTGTCAGCAGTGTCTGGGGATACAACCGCAGAATGAAACGGGTCCTCCCTTCCTGTCCCTTTGGAAAACACGGCCAACAGTACCTTGCTGCTGCCATACTCTTGGGAAATGGATGTCAGGAAAGGAGCTGCTTGGCATGACAAGCCAGCTGCCTGCTCCCCTGCACAGCTCTCTCTTCAGTCTGGGTCTGTGTGTGCTCCAGATTCTACTGTCTTGACAGAGGAGCTTGAACAAAAATATCAGGAGAAAACTTACTTGGGTGACTAAGCACTAAAAAAATGAAGTAAAAGACTTATTATAGCCAGCCTGATAGATGAAATGATGTTGAAAGATGAGATTATATACGGGAAAGCTGTTGGCAGCCTAAGGGGAAAAGAAACCTCACTATTAAGCAATGCTTCTTTTCAATTATTGCTATTAATAAGCTGTGGTTGTAATGATTGGATACAATAAATGTAGGTAGAGGTTACATTAGCTGCTCTGAGACTCCTGATTTTCCCTCTAACCAGTGATCTGCTTAAAGAGAAAAGGAAAATGTATTACAGGTGACCAGAATTTCCTGGTGGATTACTTCCCTGTCCCTGCTCAGTGCACAGCATCACAGGCTGCCAGGCTGGCTCAGGGAGCCGGGAGGATGGGGATGCTGGGATCAGGCAATGCCTGAGGCATGGCCCCCCAGGCACACTCCCACCTAAACTGACAGGCTGTCCCAATTCTGGATTAGTTTGAGCATGGCTCAACTGCTTGCTCTGACTGCAGTTAACCTCTACACGAATAAATGCTTCAATCATTGGAGCGTGAGGTACTGACTATCAGGGTGAATTTTAAAAAAGCCTTTAAAGATAAAGGTCTCTGCAGTCTTTTGTTTCATTTTCTCCACATCACGCAGATCTGATGTTTATAGTGAATGGCTCTGAATTAATGGTGTTCATTCCTTGAGTTAGGAATGAGATCTGAAATAAATGAGTATGTCTCTAAACAATCCTTCATGTGAATGTTGCAGACCTGCCAATACATGTGAAAAATCCCATTTACCTTCTCCTCAGACTATTTCATCATCTTAACCCCTAACCCGGCTCCACGCTCACACGCAGGGACAGCAGAGCTGTGCAGTGCCCAGGGTGTTTGGTGTCTCAAGTGGCCAGGGCAGGTTTCTGTGGTACATTCCAGATGTGTTCCTGCACTTCCCACTGCATCACTTGCAGACATTTCTGAACAGCAGGGAGCAGCAGGCAGGGCCAGCTCATGCCTACTGCAAGAATTCTTTGCCACAGGCATGGATGCTTTGCGTTTCTGCTTTCTGTTCTTCCTCACAGGTTTATATGTCAGTAGCTCCCAAGAAGCTTCAGTTGGTTCCCTGGGAGACCAAAAAAATCTTCTTTTTTGGTCTTTGAGCAGCTTTGTTTTTCTTAAATCCCCTCTAACACCATGTAGCACTCTGTTCTGCATATTCCTCTTCTTTTTGTCCTCTCTCTGTTCCCCTTTACATTCTCTGCTTTCCTCAGGTTTCTCCTGCCACCCTACCACTGATACTATTAAGCTGTACAACAAAAGCTGCACAACAAAAGCTGCACTTCTTTATGTGATTTAATTTCATATTTATACTGCATAGAAGACAAGAAGTCCTGCAAAGCCATTAATAAAGTGAAAATTCACAGCATTTCTATATATAAACTGTAATCTAAATAATACTGTCATTGCTGCTGGGTTCAGCTGCTATGCACTGACAAAATATATATGTGATGGATCTCCATCCTTAAAAACACATATAAAAGAGCTATATACCAATGAGACCAATTATTTCTCACTCTGTATAATGAAGTGTGCCAAAGCCAGCAAGGACTCGTTGGGAACAAATCGATCCCATGTCTCAGCCTGTTCCAGTTGCAGCATCAGAGGAGTTCTCACTCTCACTCCTCTCACTCCCAGCAGTTATTCTGCCATTCCTTGCAGCTGTCTTTCTAGCCTGGTCTTGAAAATTTTACTTATGGAGACTCCATGGTCAGGGAACCTACCTGTGGTCTCTGCCTTCAGTTTGTAACTGAAGGAAATGGTTTGCCTGACAATTTGGAAGGCTAAGTTGAGGAAAAAAAGAATTTTTGTGTTTATTTTTGTTTCTTTCACTCTAGGCTGCTGAACAACTGGAAGCAAACAGAGGGGGAGGGAAAAAACCTTCAAAGAGATGTGGCATATAAACCTCTATCACTTCTGGGTTTGGGTTTTTTATCCAGAAGGGCTAGGGCTTCAGAGAGACAGCACTTAACTTGCTAGCCAGGAGTTACAGAAAGATCTGCCAGGACTGCTCAGCTAACAAAGCAGCAAGAGAAAAGCAGCACAGATGAATGCAAAGCAGTGCACACGGTGAAATGACCTTAATTCTACGTTCCAAGCAGTGAGTTCTCATGTCAGCTTTTGTCACCAGGCGGTCTCCTACGTCACTACAGACAGCGCTTTGGAAGAGGAAGCTTTCTGTGCCCCGACCAACAAACAGACCAGGAAGCGAACATAAACTATCTTTTGGTGCTCCATAAGGCTATGGTGTACCCAGCTTTCTGAGAGGCTCTGGCCACTGCAAAAATGAGGTTTTACAACTAGATAGCATACAGGTTATGAGGGTCAGATTGCTCAGATATAGGAAAAAAAATCTCTGCTGTAGAAGAGAGCAAAAAGATTTGTTTGTCTCAGTTTGAAAAAAGCGGACACAACAGAGGTCTAGAAAAACATAAGTGACGTGGAGCAGGTAGAAAGGGAATGATTAGTCATTATTTTTCATGAGACTAGAACCACAGGACACTAAATGAAATCATTAAGCAGCAGGTCAAAGACAAACGAAAAAAAAGCACTGTGCATGTAGTGCCTAATTGCATTGCAGGACATAACATCCTGTTATTTTATAACATCCTAATTTGTCTCCATGCCCAAAGTATAAATAAATTCTGAAAGCTACTAGATGGGTTCCTAGAGAAAAGGTCTGTCAAGGACAGTTAGACAACACTACATAGATACAATCTCTAGATGAGAAAGTTTCTAAACTAAAACTTGCTGGGAATTGGAGAAGTATCTTGGAAAAAATATGAATCCAAGATTGGTTTTATGACTTTTTCTTTACTACCAGTGGCTGTAGTAGAAAGACAATACATCAGATGGGGTGTATGTACGTAGAACAGCATACAGTTTGTCTTCTATTTCATCAGAATGACTATTTACAAAAGCTATATAGTCAGAAATGGGAAATCAGAGTAATTGACATTAATTGTTTCCATGAGAACATCAAACATGCAAAAACAACACTACTCTTCCCTTAAAGAAAATCTACGTATCTTGAATCATACAGAAAATTTGAACTTTTAAAGTTGGAGGAGTGGAGATAGGAGAACAATAGAAATTTATACAAGTGAGGGGAAAAAATAGAGAACACAATGAAGTAGACGTCCTGTGAGGTTGATATCTGCTCTCCAATGAAATTGTGAACTTTTCCATTGTTTGCAGCATTGTTTTCATGTGCAGGATTAAATTTTGCAAGGAGTCAATAGGGCAAAATGATGACATTTTTATAGCTGTCATTTTTCTCCCTAATCAGGGGTAGGAAGAAAAATTAGACTTTTTTTTTTTTTTTCTCCCAAAATCTGACTGAACTTAGAATTTGGTAGTCAAATCATATAAACCGAGGAAATGCACAGAAATAAGGAGAAGAATGGAGAATGGAGCACCCATGTACAACCAGTCATTTTCTTCACATTGTTTCTAAAGGGGATGCCAAGGAATTTAAGACAGACTTAAATCAAACTATTGCCTTAAGCATCAGCATTTAATTTACCTTCCAGATCACATCCCAGCCAGTGCCGAAGATATATTAGGAATCTGATCAACAAGAGACCCAATTTCCATTTTGATAAGGAACTATAATTACTAGGACCATCTTGACGGATAGGTACTGTAAGAAATCAGCATTACTAGAAGAGAAATTTGTTTCTTCAGCTAAAATAATGAACTGGTTTTACTGGTTAGAGAGGCACTGGTTACCTCAGTGCCTCTATAACATATTTTGAGAAAAGACTCTTCAAATTATACATGTCCAGGAAAAATTATAACATTCATCTCCATTCACAGGACAACTAGATTAATTATTTCAACCTAAAAACTACCTCAGATTATTCAGGTACATACTAGAGATTCTTTATATCCCCAGTGAGTCTTGCAGCTTTACAAGGTTATTCTTTAAAGGTGGTCATTCTTTGTCATTTTTGTTATTTTATATATTACCGAAATTTAAATCACATTACCAGGTAAGGAGATCTAAGTAGTGTCTCAATATAATGCCATGTCCAGTTAATTGACCCAGATATAAAGGAAAGTTTTGCTTCCATTTAATGTCTGTGTATCTTTAAATACCCTTTCAGAGTCTAAAACTTAGGCGTAGGGGTAGATATTTTATTTGGGTTACTTTCAGCGTATTTCAACTGAAATGTTTCAGCTTTTTTTCTTGGGGGGGTCCTTTATACCTTTTTTTTAGAGGGAATCCTAAAAAATTCCATCTGCTTTTTTTCATGGGATTTTCCCGCCCCCAAGGACCCGTATCCCTGGTGTCTGTGCACAGACAGAATGGTGTATGTATATTCAAAAGATACTTTGAAAAAGGAAGAAGTTCTCCTAAAATGATGTTTTTCAGCTGCATTTTTCTATACTCCTGTGATTTGCATTGTTATCAGACCTCACTCGTGTCAGAAAAGCAGCAGGAATAGCTTTAATTTTCCAGCAGAAATTTCCATATGGGTCAGCCTTTTTGATGTCATAATATTCTGCAGCACTGGAGAACAAACTCAGACAAATTATCAACACATGGAAGCTGGAGATAGATGACTGGAAGTTTTTTGGCCCCATTTTTCCTCTTATTCAGCCCAAACTACTTTATTTTTAGATAATGCTACTTTGTACCCCTTCCATAAATACTCCACTTTTCCCTTTGATTGCAAGTTCATAATTAATTTATATTAACACATTTAAATCCAGAACAGGCACTCATACAATGATTTGCAGATTTTAATAGTTCTTTGCCATCTCCTGTCTCTTCCTCTATTTATCAACTACTCCCACTATTTTTTACCAGAATTAATAAACTTTAATCCAATTGGTAAAGCCCTGGATAAGCTTCATGTGCAAAAGCGACAGTGCTGAACCCAAACTTCCATTTTCTTGTATCTTGTGCTGATAGGGCTGGCTGTTCACGACTGCTGTGTCCTTCATAGCCAGGGCTCTCAGTTCCTAAGCCAAAGAAATGCTCCATAGCCACCAATCTGATGTGTTTCATTTACCTGACCTAGAAAGCAACTCCTGGCTCATCCTTCTGCACAGCCCAAGAGTGCCCCAGGCTGGGTCTGGTTTTCTTGTTCATGGGGGATGTGATAGAGCAGGTTCCTCACAGAGCCTTCAGAGGAGTATCTAAACACCAGATTTACACTAAAAACTGATCAGGAGGTTGTACAAAGCTAAGGCTTGCTAACAGCAGGGCCTGCGAGCAATTCCTTTCCTCAGCATTTTTCAACATTCCACCCCTTCAACCCTCAACTCCCAGGCAAGGAGCTTTGGCTTTGTTCCACCCAGCTCCAGGCCAGACCTTCACCTTCTTACTCTCTCCAGAAACTGATCATCAAAGAACTCCTTTTTCAAAAATCCCCTGCCTTCTGCTACCAGATGGCTTTCCTCGAGGACTTCCATGCCTTGCCAGGTGATGCAAGGCTTGTCACATGCTCCTCAGATAGGAGACAAAGTTATTCAGATTAACTAGATCTTTGTTTATTTGCTCTGCAGAAAATATTAAAGCAACACCCAAAGATCTAAGGTTCCAGTTAAAAGCGATTCATTATGACCCTTTCTGCTTTTGCTGGTATGTAGTTTTCATCAAGCACCATCAACATGGCAATTAATGCATTTCTGACCTTTTTTGGCCCATTAGAGCAGCACAGTTACTACATGCTAGTTTCCAAACCCAGATGCATCACTTTGTCATACCAACCTTACTTCGCTTTTTCCAGCTCACATGAGGAAGTAGCTTTTGATAACTGGGTCAACAGGAGGACAACGTTTAATTACAGTTCAGGATAGTCTTGATCACGTGTTTCCTTCTTTCAGATGAAACCCAAATAAGATCAAAGACCACAGGTCTTATTTTCTGCCATATGGACCCTGTACTGAAGAGTTGATTAAAAGTCTTTTTGGCATTAAACAGTTGGCTCCTTTCCTGATATAAAAACAACTTTTGCAGAACCAAAAATTTCCACTAAGAAAACTTTCTCTTTACAATTAGAATAATTGAAATATTATCTTCATTGTACTCAATGCAGAATATACTGAAGTTGAAGTTAAGATTCTTCCAAGTTACCCAAAATGTTTCATTCTGAAGCACTTCTACAATTAACTGCAACTGCTGGTTGCAGTGCCTTGTATGATACAAATTAGAGTGTCAATCTCCGTTCTTTCTTAATGTCTTGGTTTCCCTGACACAACTCAGTGCATTCTTTATTTAAAAAACATGAATGGTTCATTGTGGGAGGCACAGGTCTTTCATAGTGTTATGGAAAATCTGTCTGACCAGAAAATTCTGCTTTATAGTGAGCATCAGCTTATTCATAAGCAACATCCAAGATGCAATGCACAATATTGGAAAAGCTGCATGGGACAAATCACTCTAAAGTATTTTTTAAATCAAGAACTGTTTTTCAGGTAATATGACTTTGTCCTATGAAGTTATTCATGTGATTATTATACAGTGCAGCAACATTTATTGGTTATAGAACCAAGTCCTGTTATCAGTCACAACAAATTGACTCCAAGTGAGGCTGCACTACCTTATTTAAAACCAAAATTTGGTCTATGTTACCGTAGCTTCACGAGAAGTTAGAGCAAAATGTGTTCCCCTTGCCCAATGTCAAGCTGCTTTGTTTTGATGCAAATTTTTAGCACTTCCATAACAAAATCTTGAAGGGAAAACACTTCATATTTGCGTTTTAATTTAGGTCAAAACTAATACTGCATTATCAAGTTCTCTTGATCTCTTTTCACCCAGCTCTAGAAATTACCTCTTAGAGCCTTGAAGTTTGCCTATGAGTTCAGCTAGGGGGCTGACAATACTTCGTATTCCCACCTGCACATTTGCCTTGGAGCCTTCACTGATGAGTAAAATCCTTTCCCTGAGATCTTTGGTAGCCACTGGTCTCCTCTTCATGAAAGCATTTTTATGGGATTCCTCCTCTGTCTTCCAATGCTGCTTTTCTTACCCTTTTTGTGTCATTATTCTCCCTACTGTGGCTTACAAATGAAGTAATTTTCATAAATAGCAATCCAGTTTTTTATTTCAGCACCAAGGGACTGAAGTACATGGTTTTACTAACCAAACCTCAACGTACTTCTAAAAAACCAAATTAACAAAAACACAAACAAACAAAAAACCCCACACACAAAAAAAAACCAATACAAAGTGACTAAAAATTGTATAGGGATCTGATGTATATTTAATATAAATCATTTTCTCTGAGAAGAAGATGCAAAATGAGATATTTCTTTAAAAAACAGGATTTTTCTGGATCTTAGTTAACTCTTTGTTCTGCTGGCAAATTACAAATTGTTTTGGCAGCGTTGTGCAGTCCAGTATTTGTAAGTTTATACTGCACCACAGTGCAAGGCATTTTTTTGTCCAAGTACCCAAATGAAGCATTTGCACAGTCAGGAAGTACTTACCATGGTAATTCTTAATCCGTAAGTACCATGAGATTTTGCATCATGGAATTTTCTTTTGTTAAAGGGTCAGATCCTGTCCCTGCCTACACACCACTGAGGTGTGCGTGAAACCAAGCCTTGGCCCAGCTGTGACTGAAGCACTGAAAAATTAAAGCAGATAAATTTGATTATCAAGGTGATGAGATGTGTGTCTGATCCCTGGGCAGGTGAGCTTTTACCCTTGACTCTAGGAACAGGCTACCCAAGAAAGTGGCTGGGTCACCATCCCTGGAGGTATTTAAAAGACATGCAGATGTGACACCTGGGGACATGGTTTAGTGGTGGGCTGGCGGTGCTGGGTTAATGGTTGGAGTCCGTGATCTTAAAGGTCTTTTCCAACCTAAATGATTCCATGATTCTGTGACTGCAGATCTCCCAGGTACAAACCACCCTCAGCTCTGTGCCTAGCACAGTTTTAAATGTCTCCCTCGTGACATCCCTCGATTTCTGCCTCACCAAGGTAGGACCAGGCTAGCTGAGAGAAGACAAATGTTTTTCCGGAAGTATCCATCATAACCTCGTCCTCTCCAATGATGTCTTTCATCATCACTTCAACTGCGGTATCTCGTAAAGTGCCTTCTGCTGCTGCATAGTTTTATATGGCAGGCAAGGAGACTCCCATGCATTAGCAATGGCTTTCCTGGGGCCTGACACCTTCCCTGTGCACTCCACTGGCAAAATGAATTTGCAGCATAGGCATTTGCAGACATCTCACTGGGAAATTAGGAAGAGGGAGCCAGCCATGTGACAAACCCGTCAGAGAAGCTGCCACAGTCGCAGGCTGTCCATTGCCCCTTCCAGAAGGAAGCACTGCCGCTCCACAGGATTGTTTTTGGCTTTGTTGGGCTGGCGTCAGAAGCTCCCCGCCCTTCTGAATTTCAGGGTTGCAGAAGCAAAGCCCAAGCATTTGACAATTTATAAAAACAAGGTTACTTTGTTTTCCATCCTTATTTTTCATTGCCTTGGCTGCTCTGCTGGCAGGCAATTTCATGAAGATACGGTCTGATAAACTGACTTTGAACACTGAATCAATTGTGTGATTTAAAGTAAGAGCCCAAACTCAGCCAGCAAGTCATAAAGCAAAAAATTCATTAGAAAGGGAGCTGCAGTAAGCCACTCTAATAAGGGGCATCCTAATAGTTTTATGTTCAAAGCAGCCTTTAATGATAAATAATACTGTGTTTGAGAAGTAAAGAGACTGAAATAATTGTTTATGAAATTGCAATATATGGTTAATTTAGAAGAAAAGGAAGATTCACAGACATGCTGATTTTCAAATCCTTTTCCACAGAGCTGCCTGATACAAAGGCCGTGAAATACTGGTTGTTATTAAGTGAGATCACTCATGGCATTTCTTTTCCTCTTTCTAGCCACAGAAAAGGCAGTAAGGAAAATTAGACTGACAAATCTTCCCCTAGATGGAAAGAAAAAGCAGAGCAAAAGAAAATCCATCTGTTCTCACTCGTGGAATTTCATGTTATCCCATATAAGGGCAAGTTTATGCAGCACATGCATCAAAAATCCTAAAACCCTGGGTGTTATAAAATCACCAGGACAACTGCCAAGTGCCAGTTTCAAGGCATCTGTATGAGGCTAAGACAAAAGTCAGGGCACTTTGGGATTCCAGTGCGTGGTAAGCTGCTCTGAAATAAAGGGCACAACAGATTGATATTTTGTGTCTCTTGAACTAAGGCATCTTTTTGAACAGGGGAGAGACACAGCAGAAGGGAAGGGCTGGCCAGCTTAACCTCACTGCCAGCAATGGGATGGTTTAGTGCCCTCTGACCAGCGCCTCCCACAGCATTCCTGCCCCAGGGAGGCCACCATACAAAGACCCAGTGACTCAGAGCCCCATCCAACCTGACCTTTAACGTTTCCAAGGATGGGGCATTCACCACCCCTTTGGGCAACCTATGCAGGTGTTTCACCACCCTTATCTTTTCCTTTTATCTAGTCTGAATCCACCCTCTTCTAGTGTAAAGCCATTACCCCTTGTCGTGTCACAACAGGCTCTGCTAAAATGTCTGTCCCCCTCCGTGCCTGGTTGCAAGGCACAGCAAGAGGGATTGTTAGCGTAGAAACACATAATCACTGTATGATTATATGCAGGTGCTTTCATTGGAGAGCTCTGGGAATCAGGGGTACAGACCCAAATCCGATTCCGACACGGATTCGAGATGGAGACATTTTATACCCTTTCCTTACATAACTGTTGTATAATCATATGTTATTCATTAACTTTATATTGTTCTTTTGTTTTCACTGGAGCATGAGTTTTAAGCCCCCTCCTCACAACATTTCTCATGTTTGTTGTTCCTTTCTCATTATTCTTGTTGCGATTAAACAATTGTTTTTAATTATATTTAATTACTAAGCAATCATCGCATTTAACTTTATCATCTACCATACAGGTGGGTACAAAGGTGCAGGTCCACATGATTTTAGCAAAGACAATCCCCACTCCCGTTCCCAAGGCCTACTTTAGCTACCACGATTTTTAGAAACATTTTAACCTTATGCTCTCAGGATGGCAGGTGTCTCTCCATCCTTCAGACCACTTTCCATTAGCACTCCCCAAATCCAAGTCCCCAGACCTCGAGGCTTTGGAAAAAACAGCCAGTGTTGGAGAAATGATGATCAATTCTTTCATGCCAGTGTTACCTTATTGTTAGTACTGATGAAGACAACCTCCTCTCCACGGACAGGGGTGAAGCCCCTGGGCAGGAGCAGAGGCACGTTGCAAACTTTGGTTTTCTAGCAGCGAGACAATGGCAACAGGCCCGTAAAGAACAGACAGATGTTGCTGTCACTCGGAATGCAGCCTCCACACCGTCATCTAGTGGATTTAGTGGTGATAGCCGGAGCTCAGTTTACCACTACACTGTAATTTCACTGAACATAACTGCAGCTTAAACTTTTTTTCTTTTTCCCGTACAGTTTCTGCCTTTTCTCACCCAGTTCTCTTGGGATCGCTCCTTTCTGAATCCCCCTTTTACAATAATTTTATTCTCTTCTTTTTAAACCGTTTATACAACAATGACTTTTTCTTTGGGTTACTGTAATTCTCGGGCAGGCTAGTTCCCCACTGCTAGGCAGTGGCTGCGGAATGTATTTTCCTTTCTTTTAGGAGACTCTATCTTTTCCTTAAATTAAGGTAGAAATAAGTTTCACGTGTGTGCAGGACAGAATAAATCCCCTGAGAGATTTATTATGAGTGATGTAGGTGCTCTCTGATACCCCTCAGGCTTCAAAGTCAGCTCTAGAGGCTGAACGCACTGGGTGTCTGTATCTACACAGTGCCTCTGCCTCTCCAGGCTCCAGCCCCGCGGTTAGCAGGCTCCCGCTCTGAGAAACTGCCAGATAAATTCAAGTACTCCAAACACAAGGAAATTATGACACACGATAATGCCTGTTATGTTTGCCTAAACCTAACAAATACGGAACTATGATAAACCTAGCAGCGTGCAGGTATGATAAATATTAGCAAAGTGGAGTTATGAGCATGACAAGCACCCCCAAAATCCCGAGTTCTCCCACTTCAAGAGAGTCTGCAGGATGCAGCTGTTGGGTCCATGGGTCCCACCTCACGTGTCAAGGTGTCCTGAAGATGTTTGTCTCTGTAGCTGTGGATTCCCAGACAGTGGCATGTTCAATGCTGATCCTATTTTGCTAAGCCTACCTCTCGGTATTTGATTTTCCTTTTCATCCTCTCAGCTGCAGTGACCTGTGACCCCCTGGACTACCTCATTTATGGAGCCAGATTGCTCCTCATTCCTGGGAGCCAGGTCTGAGTCTGTCCCAGAGGCAGCCCATCACTGCATCCGCATCCCACAGCTGCCTTCCTGAGGAGTCAGCTGCCCAGAGACAACTGAGCACTTCTTCCTCACTCTGCAGCTGGTTCAAGCGCTGTGATTTTGCAACATCAACCCTATGGTCTACCAGATGTTAAATCAGCAATTAGCTAAATATATTATTTCCAGGTCAGCAATTCTCTTACTGCTTTGCAGTTATAGTAAGTCTGTGATTTGGCCAGTCTCTGCCCTATAGAAGAAATGCTAAATATTTTTGTGCTGCTTTGGCAATTTTGACACTGTCCCATCTCAGCTACATGGTCCCCTTTCTGTAGCAGGGGTCTGTGACCCTCCACTGCCTGCAGCTTCTCTTACAAAAACAAAGAGAGGAAGGAAAATGACTTGTCAGAAGTAGTAAAAAAAGAATATGAGGCCACTGACACGCAGCAGAAGGGAGAAATGCAACTTTAAACATTTAGTCTAACAGTTTACAAACCACACTCCAGACCAGCTTTTCTTCTCTGCATCTGTGCTTCTGCATTCATACCAGAGGCTCCATTAAAAACCTCTTGGATGAGTGAAGAGGCTATTTTTAATAAAAATTTCCAGTTTAATAATAATTTTAATGAGCCTCTGGGAAAAAAACCAAAAGGGAGCAGTATCCTCCACAGGCCACAGTATTGATCTATTTGGGAAAGAAACCCACTGCCACATTCATGGCTGACTCCTAAATAAAAGCTGTGACTACAGAAACCTCCTTTAGAGAAACTTGGGTTGGCTTCTTCAGCAATTAATTTTCAAGAATTTAGATCGACTCTAATGATGATAAGCAAACGAAGAAGGATATGACACAAAAAGGACAAAGAATTGTGAGCTAACAACGACTGCTGGGAGTCAAGTCTGTGTTACACCTTGCTAGCAGGCAGCCAGTCTCTTGGAGATGACAGCTAATCCACCGTGTCACCGAGCTTTTAACGAAAACCTGTCCCTGTTGAAAGGGCCGCTGGAGTAACAGAAGGCAGGACAGGAGAACGGTTACTTCAGAACAGAATTCTCCTTCCATATCTTATCACAAATACACAGACCAAGTCTCCCAAGTAAGGCAAGTAGATATACTTGCTTTGGTACTTGTGCTTAAGCTCATTTTGGGGGGGGAGGCAGCATGACACCATGGTTTGCATTCACCACTGAGAGCTCTCCAAATAGGTTTGAGCTGTTTTACCCCCACTCCAGGCAGAGCATCCTGCTACAGGCAGAACAGCCTTGCCTCAGGGAATTTAACTTAACTTGCAGTTAATAAAAACATTTGAGTAGTGATTTGGATTTTTCTTTCAAAAAATAGAAACTAACATTTATGCACAGGTAAAACCCCTTTCCTCCCCCATTCCAGGCCCAGCTTCACTCCATCACCCCAGGCACCTCTCCTCCCCCTCTTGCAATCACTGCAGGGTGCAATACACTCAGTTCTTTCATTGAGGCAATGGGCAGAGAAGGGCCACGAAAAGACAACAGGGATTTCTTCTGCTGGAATCCCAGGAAGACCTCTGACCAGCTCCATACAGGAAAGAGCACTTGCAGCTACAGCATCCATGTCTAGTCCTCATTAACCGTGCACTTGAACCCTCTCCTGTTCCCAACACACAGAACAATGGAGTAAGCGAGGTTCTCATCAAAACACTGTGGAACAACTCTCTGCAATTTCTTATCTCCCTTGCCACAAAGCCTCCCAGGAGGACAGATAAGCTGAAAGCCCCTTGCACTAACCCAGCAGAGTGCCTCACCACCAGGCAGCAGTGGGGCTTCTCATCTTACCGCACTTTCTAATCCCTGAGAGCCTTTCTTTACACTGTGTATGGAAACCTATCATCACAGTGCTAAATGAATACAAGTCCACAAAACCAGTGAAGTTTACAGAGCCATGAAATCCTTAGAACTTACCTTATTTATTGAACAGTCACCTCCAAATATTAAGCTTGTCAATTTTGTCCTTTATTCAAACTCTCCTTCCCATACTCTTTCTGTAACAAATATCTTTTTGTCATAACAACACTTCTAAATGTGAGGTTTAGGGGCTCATGCATGTTTAAGTCTTGTCTGTAGCTGCTTAAGGTCTTATCAGGGGAGAAGTTTGCATTGGATGTACTTGTACATCAGAACAGGTTCAACCATAGTTAGCTGCATGAGACACAGAGCAGAAATGCTGAGAAGCAGCATCAGGCTTCCCTATGGAACGCTTTTCTTGTTGGCTCCTGTGACTGCCCGTTTATATTGCAGTTGCTGGAAATGCCCACAGGTGAAACAGGCAGTGCTAGAGACAGTTGTACCTGTTCTGTATCTGTCTGTCAAGCCAGCATGACCACAATAAGGTGTGATGTTTACATGTGACATTTATGCACATATCCACAGTGCTCATTCTGTGGAGCAGATGGTCTCCAGGCTTTTCCCTGTAGGTACTCCTTGCAGCCCTAATGCTGTTCCTTACAGATATTTTCCTTCCAGCAGCTGTCTGAATGGATAGTGGCCAATTTAAGAGCCACAGCAATTTATCAGAGAGATTCTGATATTGGTAAAAATTGCTATGATGTGACTACACTGGAGACTGGAACTGCACAGGGCAGTTTAAAATGACAGCAACCAGCTGAAAATGGCATAATTTAACCCAATGAGCCTGCTTAACCCACATGATGTTAAAGGACATCTGTTATGGGGCTTGACAAATTACAAGTCTATGATAACCCTGACACACGTCAAGGATAACTGCCACTGAACTAATTTTTCCATGTTGGTAAGATCAGGCAATTTTCCCTTTGTCAATATGCCTCAAAAAGTCAGTTGTGATAATGAACAGAATAAACCTGCTTTCTCTTTTTCTACCTGTATGATTTTTGCTTTCGTCTTTTTCTGAGTACATTGATATTTGTTCATGCTTGGAAAGAGATAATCTTTGCTGTTTTACTGACACAGGGATTCCTAATGCTGGCATGAGCTGCCCATTTGTCTTTTCTCCTGCACAAAGAACTGTATACAGCAAGGAACATTAATCTCTTACGCTGTTTATGGACAGTTTTGCAGATTTTTCCTGTAAAGCACACTGCCAGATCCAGTTAGGATTCTGCAGGTAAAGAATGCTTTACCAGCTGATCAGCTGATGTGCTGGTCCTGCTGGTTTGTATTAGGAAAACTTCCACCCACCTAGAGAATATGTCTACGCCCATCAAATATTTATGACATTTTTTTGTTCTAATTAAATATCCTAGAACATTAATTTGCATGGTGGGCCAGAACCTATCTCCTACTGGTGTCTAAAATGAGCGTTCTTTTTTCTTGTTACTTGAAGAAAGATTGCATGGACAGGTAGAGTATCTTAGTCTTCATTCTTATCCCTTGTATTTATAGCCTGTTATTTCCAATCCATATTGTTTTGTTGGTTCCTTGAAGCCCTTCTGAGAGAACACTACAAATTAAACATCTTTCAGGTTTGTATTTGTACTGTTCTTTCTAATTTCGAGCATGAGCAATCACCTTTCTATGCAAAACTTAATTTTGGTTCAGTTTAAAGGTGAATCCTGCAATTAATTCTCTTTGGCTAGGCTGCTTCTATTGCTTCTGACAACACTGCAGCTTGTCTCTGCAGCGCCTGAGATTCAGGACAGTCTCTGTGCTTTTAAAGCACAAAAAAAAAGTGGGTTTTTTAAACTTATGTAATTAAATCATGAAAGAACTAGACGTGTTTCTAAATGCCTCCTCACAGAGGTGTCTGCATGCAGCTGGATCCAGTCATAGCCCCAGACTGAGACAATAGTTTATGTCTAAAGGATTATACAGGTGTAATTGAACCCTTACACAGCTTTCTCCCTCAGGATTAGGAATGGCAACCCAAACATATTTATAATAATAAATCACTTACATGAATTATTATAATGATTAGACTAAAATATCTCAATCAAAGTTGTTTGGTACACAGTAAAGTGTAAACTACTAGTATTACAGCACGTTAGTTTTAAGTAATATTGAAGCAATTATATTACAGCTAGCAACAAACAATTATTAAGTAGAGATTGCTGCTACTTACCAATAGGTGGGTTCAGTGTTAGCCTTGAGGGGTGTTAACACTCAGGGTAGGAATCTCCACACACCAGAAAGAACTAACTGCACTAGAAAAACCTACCCTTAAAAAGTGGAACTGGGCCTTTATAAATAAAGGTCAGGTGTGTCAGGGCCAGCTGTGTTAGCTCAGAGGCTTTAGATAAGTTATCAGTAACGTCACTTGTTAGTTCCTTCATGAGGTATTTTATCAGGTCTGCCACATCTTCACCTGTGCCAGTTTCTATCCAGAGACATGTTCTTCCTCAGGGTGTTTAACTTTGGGGTTGATGAGTCAGGCTGGTTTCAGCCTTCTTGAAGCACCAAAAGCATTCACCACTGATAGCTCTGCAAACAGGGTACTGCTCAAGCCCTCTTAGCCCCACTCCAGGCAGAGCATCCTGCTACAGGTACAAGTCAGCATCTCTTGAGTCCACCTGGGAACCACATGTTATTTGTGGGCTAACGTGAGGGCTGAGGGGGCCTTGCCTTTACCAGTGGTGGGGGAAGGAACAACTCAGTTTTTCTTTTATCAAATCAGCCATCAATGTTATCTTCTATGGTTTTTGCTGGTATTGATCAATGGAGTCCAAATTTACTGGGTGAGAGCACAGTTACTGTCCTAAAAGTGGGATTCGTCATCAGTAAGCAACTGATAATGCAGGCCCTGTTCCACAACCCCCTTCCCATCCTCTGTAACTCTCTGGGGAATTGTTAACTATTTTTGACCCTTTAGATAACACAGTGCCAGGCTAATTTCTTCCTGAAAAAACACCTAATGTGATGTAAGGGAAAGACTTTGGGACTATTAACATAGTAAGTATTTTTTTACTCATCAGCTGTATCTCCATATTTTGGTCTGAAGACCATTTCTATGTTGATTTACTGTGGGATTATTTAGATATTGCATCTAGATTTCAGTTTGTAGACTATTGAACAAGTGTTGCATGGCAGAGGGACTTATTTTTTTATTTTATTTTTCAGGAGAATGCTACTTATGACTTTTTTAATAGCATTGACGACTGCAGGAAAGAGGATAGTCCCCCAGGGATCAAAGAAGCAACACTCATCAGTTATCACTGCACCATGACAAGCACAGGGAGTGATGTGAATTAATCTGTACTGCAAAATGTGTGCATGGAGTCATAGAAAGCAACATTACAGAAAAGAGACACCTTGGCAAAGTCCATTATTGCACTGCACGAATGTCTTTATACCCCGATTACCCCAAAGGTAGAAATTTTTCTCTTCCTACTATTCCTTAAGTGGAAACACTGCGGTGAATTTTACCTTTAACACTGAAGACTGCAAGGCCTGCATTCATTTGAACTTCAGCAAACAGCAGTTTTCATCATCACAGCCTTAATGAGAAGAAGGTGTCCCCCCTCACAAAGTCTCAGCACTGGGACTGAGGTGCTGGCAGAGAGCCCAGGAAAAGACTGAGATCCTCGCTGGGATGAAACCAGGCTGGAGGCCTGCAGGCAGCAGAAGACAAGTCAGAGCCCAGGAAGATGAGAAAAATATTTTAAAAAAGAAGGTGGCAATGGCAACCTTACAAATTAAACAAGAAGCCCCAGGGGGGAAAAAAAGTGAGGAAGAAGGCAAGGTTTTCAAAAGGTAGGGCAAAATATTTAGGTCTAGAACGGCAGAGAGACAAGGACTGAGATAGGGAGGCAAGTGTAACCACTAAGGCTAGGTTTAAAGGAGGATTTAGCTTGAAGGATCAGGTTTCTAGAAAAAAGGCGGATTTCCAGATTACAACTCATGCGTCTGCCACCAAGAAAATCAGTCTTTATTGGAAATCAGAGCACACACCTTTCTAGCACTCATGTTAATGCCTCATTAACTCAGCAATAGGAAAAACAATTATTAAGAAAACCTGGGAAGGAAAGTTGATACCAAATGTGGTGGTAACTTGCTTCCAAGCCCAGTACTTTGTAATGCATGTTCTCCTCAATGGTTTGTTTTTTCCTGGTGCCTGGCTCTATTCTTGGTTTACAAGGACCAGATCACTGCATGACTGGACGCAAGGCAAACCAGCAGGTGTGATTTACAGCATGTCATGACAATTATGTGAAGTCAATAGCCACTTTTACACAGCATTCCACCCTAATGACCTTCTTGAGTATGGCATCACTGGATGGTTAGGGCAGGGGGTCCTTATCAGGCTCTGGAGCAGACGTGTTTTTACACAGGCATTGCTGCCTGAAGCCAAAGATAGGGACATGCTGGACAGGCCATGGCCTCATCACACCATTAGGAACCAGCTCTTGTGAGTATCCCTACTTTTACCTGTTGGAAGCGAGCAAGAGGAAACAAATGTTCCTAGGAGACACACAGTGTCCCCCTCCTCACAACTCCCTCACTAAATTACCCTTGAGTTTCTGAGGACCTGCATTTCTCCATGCAAACCTGCAAAAGTTCATTCTATCCCATTCTCCAATTAATTAATGAAGATGGTGAATAATGACAGCCCCAGTATCAACTGCTGAAGGGTGCAGCAGTGATCAGATGCCAGCTGGACTTTGTACCACTGATCACAAATGGTATCCCTCCAAAACCCAGCTGGTCAGCTCATTTTCCACCTACAGCATGGGTCACTTCTCCAAACCATCTCTCTCCGATTTGGCTACAAGAATATTCTGAGGAACCATATCAAGAGTCTTGTTAAACAACATTTTGTACAGTCCACTTGTCCACAGAATCTCTCATCTCATCATAGAAGGCCATCAGAGTGAGCAGGTGTGATTTACCCTTTGCAAATCCAATCTGACTGTTCCAATTTTTCTCCTTACTGTACTTTGGTAGTCATGGCTACAGGGAGGATTGTTCTATAAAATTCCCAAAGAGGTCAGACTGGCTGACCAGTAGTTTTGTGGGTCACCTTCTTGTCTTTGAAAATGGGTGACAAATTATATATATGTATCTCTTCTTGACACTTAATCTGGAACCTCATCCATGACTCCCTTGACTATACATCAACCAACCAACACAAAAACCAAGCAGAAGGCACATGGCCATTCTACCTCAAAGATCTCAGCCACACCAAATCAGTGTAGGCACAAGTCACCATGTAAACACTGTCACAGAGCCAAGATTCACTTCCTGGTATAAAAGAGGAAGAAGACTGTATCCAGTGGGACTCAAAACTGGCATTCTCACTTATTGGATGCACAAGGTCAGTGAGAAGACTTCTCCAAATATTTAGAACATAAACATCATGGGTCAATGGATGGAATAATTTCCTATTGAAAAGAATTCACTCAAGCATTTATGTCAGCTTCATGTATCATTGTGCAGAACAAAACCCAGACTAAATTCCTGACAGGAACTCTGTGTTGTTTGTACTGGGTACAGTTAAGGCTGCAATAAACCTTCCTTAATGCAGGCAGTGTAATACAGGTAACTAAACTCCCAAGAAAATGAAAAACCTTCTCAGAGTTGACAACATTATTACAAAATCCTCCAGTGGCAACATTCCCCACAGACTAAGAGTTTGGCATCCAGAGAGAAAAACAAACGAACAAATTTGCAACTACTTACTTTTAACAAGGAAGATCCATCACTCATTTTAAAGTTGTATTTCATCTACAGGAGTATCTTCAAGGCCTATTTACCTAACTGCCATAAACACAACTTTATACTTTTAGAACCAAAAAAAAAGACAAGGTATAGTCCTCAAAAGTTTATTTCAAGTATAAAAATCATTCAGTGAAGTATCTACAGGTTTTTCTTTCAGCATAAAGGTTTAATAAGATAGAAAGAATCAAGTACCAAATCTCTGTAAAAATACAATTTGATTTAAAATTTTGAGTAACAGTGAAAAGGCACTTAAACAAAAGATACCCAATGACAAATACAACTGTTACGTCACAGTGAATGTGTAATCAAACAATCTAACTTTATAAACGAAGAAATTAATTACAGTCTAGTTAAACTGAGCAACATAATCCAGACAAGAGAGAATTCGAACTCCCCGCACTTCAACAATAGCACTTTTCTTTCAAGTGCAAAGAAAGCAGAGGGAAAGAAAAACAAGAGACTTCTTCAGGAAACTAACAGTTTGCAGCACTGTGTTCAAACTAAGAACTCAGAGTTCAGTCCATACAAGCTCCACAAAAAGAAACGTAACAAAACTGGGTAGCAGCATAAATACTTCATAAATGCCCCTGATCTGTATGCTTGACTTGAGGGGTTTCTATTTCTATTCCCAGTTTACAAACTAAAAGTTTCTACAAAAAAAGAAAGCCTTTTTGGAAGCAAAACAAGCAGACTAGCATAACTGGGAAATAAAAGTGTAATGCTCGGGAATCCACTGCAATCCCTTTGCAGCAGAAATATTTTCCACTGCCAGCAATGGAACGTATAACAAGTACAAGTTTTCAAGAATCAGGAAAGAAAACAGGCTATGACAATTTAAATGAGTTTGTTATTTTTTGGTCAAGATTCAATGAGCTACTCTATCTTAAAAAAAAATAAAATCAAATATGCCGAAAGAAACAATACACTTAGAACAGCATTTACAGCACCAAAGCATATTTGCACAATAAATACAGAATAAGATGTTAATTATTCACAAATATGAGGAAAATAGGGAGGGAAATTTTCAACACCCACCAGAAAACTGTGGGTTTTTACAATTATTCAGCAATATGAAGTAAACAGAAAAAAATCATCTTAGTGTTGGCATTTTTTTTCTCAGTGATAGTAAGACCTTTGATACAGGAGTGCTGTATCAAGACTTTTGCATCTTTTTTTCCAGATACAGTTTCCTGTAGGTCTGAAACATCTCTTTTGAGTCTTTGACAGGAATGTGAAGAGTCTCTCCATCTCCATCCAGGATCTGTATAGCTGTATCAAGGGGAATACTGTCCTCAGCTGCAAGACAGACAAGCACGTTAAAGCAAGAGTCTCAAAGGACTCTACTCCTTATGCATGTGGTACTTAAGACCTTCCAATGTCAGAAAGGATGCTACAAACTTCCTTCCTAAAGCACCAGGCACCTCAGATTTAAAACAATCTCCAGTGCATCTTTAAGCACACAATGGCTATTTGGGTGCCTTCACAAGAGAGATTTCTGGAGAGCATTAAGAAAGGTGTGACAGAAAACGTGCCCTGTGAAAAGTAAGAGAAGCAGCAAGAGGAAGGGCTAAAAAGACGGCAGACACCAAAGCCCAAGGACACAGGCGACAGCAACAGAAGATGCAAAGGTTGCAAACTATGTTACTTGCAACACCACAACACAGGTATCAGCATGCAAGCCCTCTGCTCCAAAGTTAAGAAGCAGATGGCAACAAGGCTACAGCACGCATTTTGTTTCCTGTCAGACCAGTAGAAAAACAAGACTAAAGCTAGAAAGGTACTTAAAGCAAAGAAACAAGGACAGCTGGGAGCAACCTCACCCAAGATTTACAAAGGATGGAACAAACAAGATCCTGAGATGAAAGTTGCCACTGTTGTAACAGCTGACTCCTAAAGGGTATAAAAGACCATCCAAAAAGCAAATTGCCAATCAAGAGAAACGAGGAAGATGTAATGGTGGCCCCACTTTTCCTCTGGGTGTCATACAAATAATGTTGTCCAGACTACTGGGACACACAGGTCCTGGAACTTGTGAGCACATGTGTTATGTGTGGACAGCAGCAATGTACTGTGAAAGACAGATTTTTTTTAAAAAATCACTTTCCATTTTTAAAGCCTTTCACTAGATTCTGTTACATCACTTCCTACATTCGAAAGTGCGAAAGAGTCTTCACATACAATTTAAAACTGTATTTAAATGCTGTTACCAGTGCTACATCCAAGTTAACAGCACAGGAAAATTTCAACATTTCCAACAACATATTCATAAAGCAATAAAAAGCTCCACAAATCTTTGAGACTTGTATGTCTATTCTACAGTATCCATTTAATCAGCAGAACTAGTAAATAATAATTTAAAATGCTTTATTAAGGTTTACTACTGTAAAGGAACATTTAAAAGCAAGCAAAGAGGATTTAACTTGTATTTCAAATGGGACACTCAGAAGTCACTTCACCTGTAGAGATCTCTTCCAGTTTCTTTTGCTTCACTGGTTCACATTTTAACCAATCTTCTTTTTTACTCTTGACACCTAAAAAGAAAATTTCTAAAAATGTTTCTGAGTTCCTATATCACAAGTTTTGGCCTCTATTCAGCATCAAATTCTAACACATAGACTAGCACATGCAAAAGGAAATTTCCTTTGGGTATGAAAATTACTCCACGGGCTGATATATACAGCTTAAGATTTGGGTTTTTTTAAAAATCAAATTCAACATTTGACATAAATATGCTTCAGAATGCACCATGTAAAATGTAGAAAAATGGGGTAGGGAAGAAGAGCAGGAAAAAGGGATGATTCAAGCAAAGATGGCAAAGGTTATGGGGACTGTGTGCAGGATGCATCTGACCTAAGCCCTCTGTCTTCCTCAATGTCACAGAAGATCACTCCCTCCTCTGCCCAGCCAGACTTAAGCACAACCAGGTGAACAGTGATTAAAGATTCAGATCACCTTTGGTAACTACGCCAAGGGAATCTACTTTCTACAACCAAGCCAAGCTATCTTCTACAAGTACTTTAGGAAGCTTTCTCCCAAAGTTATTTGAAACTGCCATGCTCTAAAGTACTCTAATTTCATTCTCTAAGACTTACAGAAAACTGAAGGAAAAGTCCCATGTTCTTTTTCAGCTTAACACACAGCTGTGGTCTGCCAGAGAACAAGTTAGGATATCTCAGCCTTTAGCCTCCACAGTCCCATGTTTTTTCACTGTCCGTAGCTTTGTGCAACATGAATTTAAAAATGAATACAGACTTTTTACTTACAAATGAATAACCAAGACAGCATCATACCTGCTACAACGACTTTATCCCTTTCCGGAGAATTCTTTGCAGCTAAGCTTTCTTCGCCAGGGGCTGGATTTCTGAACAGTATATCTGGACACAGCTTGAACTCAAGTATTTCCCTTTTGCATGATTTCTCAACTGTCGAGACAGACACATCTCTTTTTGAGTCGCTGTTTTGTGACACTTTGGTGGTTCTATGCCAGACGGGTCTGACAGGTGATGTCTCTAATTTTGTCAGATAGATGCGCTCCTGTGCTGTACGTTTAAATGCCACTCTGTTCAGGTAGTGTTTTTTGGGCTCCTTTTGAAGATGCAGCTTTAGTCTGTTATTTCTTCTGTTTAGGTAGAGAAGATTTTTATCAGGAAACATCTTGTCAGAGCACTTGTCTTTGTTTTGACCATCGAGACGTCTTTCTTTGTTAGAAAAGTAGTTTTTAGACATGCTAGAAGATCGAGCCCTTTTCCTCTGCAGTTTAAGCACAGAGCAATCTGCTAAGGAACTCCTCGGTTTCCAACCATTTTCTCCATTCAGTTTTTTAGCTTTGTCAGCATTTAGCACGCAATTATGTGCAAGCTGCTTAGAGCTCTTTGCTTCAGAGTGTTTCAGTCTTTCCTCTTCCAGCTTTACTTTCTTAAGTTCTCTCTTCCCAACCATATTTTCCTTCATCTTCCGTTTGTATGGCTGTTCATGCAAAGGATGAACTTTCACAGATTTATGCTGAGAATATTTTATGTTTCTTGATTTGAAGTCTACAGTGCTACTATCTGAGAAGTTTACAGCATCAGTTCGGTAACTACTCAATTTTTTGTGTTTTATTTCTGCTGGTAATTTCACTTGCTCTTTGACACTATTTCCTACATCTTGCCTAAGCATCTCCTTTTGGTTTTGACTGTTTTGTCTTTCAGCTGAGTTCTCTTCACAAGTTTTAGTTTTTTGTCCTTGACTGACTTCAGAGTGCTTAATTTCAACAGTGTCTGACTTCTCAAACTGGTTAATGTCCGTTCTGGATTTCATGGCCAAACCTGATGTGGTTGTATCATTTGAAAGGGGCTCAGTTTTGAAAACTCTCTCCTTCTTTCCAGACAACTTTGTCATGTTGTCTGCATGCGTATGATCAGTTTTCTCTGGTAACTCTTGTGATGCTGTCTGGTGCTCTTTTTTGTCAGAATGAAATTCCTTATATGACAATTGGGTTCCTTTGTCAATTTGCCGATTTTCCTTCCAACTGCTGCTTTTGTATTTATCAGCATCCTGGTTTTCAAAGGAATTCAGTGGCCCAATTTTTTCCGGCTGTGTTGTAGGCAGTTTGTATTCATTATCCACCTTCAGCCTAGCTTTTTCGTTCATAGCAGAAGTATATTTGCAAATATCTTTATTTTTGCTAATACTGTCTGGGATTTTTTCAGAAATTGTCAGGCTTTCCACTGCACAGTTTTTCTTTTCCAAGGCATCGGATTCACTGTTGTTTTCTTCTCTCTCTGCAGAGCTAGTACTTTCTGGCTTGTCTGAAAGCTGACAATCATTTTTCTCTGAACCAGATGTTTCTAATTGAGAGGGACTATGTGGTGTTTTACATGCTACAGATACACAACCCTTTAAAGAGCAATCTTCACTTTTCTCACTGGGGTTAGAAGTTTCTTGTGGATCTTTTTCCTTCTCACATAGGTTCTGACTAGGCTGGACACTGCCTTCAAGGTTGTCCTTGTCAGCTGAAGGCTTTTCTGATTGTTGACTCACTGCTTTCTTGCTGTCACTGGAGGGACACTGGTTGTGTCCAGGAGATGGTTCTTGAACCTGATTAGAGCTTAACACTGCTATTTTAATCTGACTTACTGGGTCCTTCACATGAGAATTCTTGTCACAAATTTTAACCTCTTTTTGAGATTGATTCTCCATCCCTTCAGCCACAGAACGATTTTGTGCTGCTTCTTTTGTTAGCATATCAGCACCTTCAATGCCATATGGAAACTCTTCCACTAGATCAAACAGCTGATCTTTTAGATATTTACTAGGTTCTGTTCCAAAAAAGTTCACCTCCTTCTCCGTGCTATTTTTACTGGGCATGGAATTTTGTTTACTGTGGTCTCCTGGAACAGCAGATGCATTTGTTTTAGCAGTTACGCTGATAGAGGAATCTAGTGAATTTTGAGCTAACTTCTGGTTTATATTAGTAAGACTTTCCAAGTCATTTTCAGGATGCTTGAAAGATGCCTTGAATGACATGTTTTGTTCAGAGGTAGAAACTGCTTTAAGAGGGTTGCCACTGCTTTCCTTCTCCAAATTACTTGATGATTCTTCCAACATCTTTAGCAGCAAGCTCTCTCTTTGGGAAGTGTTATTGTGCAGCTCAGTTTTATGCAAGTCCAGATGTTGTTCCTTTTGCCTTGAACCAGATGCATTTCCTTCTGAAGCATGTGTCTCATAGACTGACCTGAAGATGCCTGCTATTTGTGGATTATAAAATTTATCACCTTCAACAAGAGAGCATACACTAGAAATACAAAACATCTCATTTTCCAGCACAGCTGTGGATGTATCTCCTGCCTCTAACACAGCTTGCTTGCCTTCATGGTCTCTTATACCTTCTTGAGATATTTGACTACAAAAATTTATGTCTGATTCAGGAAGAGAAGCCTTGTTTTGTAATCCAATATGCAAATTTTTTCTGGCATCTTGTGCAGATTGACTAACTTTCCTGTGGTTTTCATCATCTAATTTGATCTGCTGCAAATCTGAGTCCACTTTTTGTTCCAGAACATAATCACTGGGTGATGACCAAGCATTTTCTGTTGTTCCTTTGGCAGTATTTGCCACACTTAAACCATTTTTCCCTTCTTCTCGCAAACTACGTGTGCTCCCCGGGTCAATCACTGGATAGGCTTTACCTTCAGGTGTTGGAATCTTGCCTGCCTGCTCACATAGTGTTCTCTGTTCACAAAGTACTAAAGGAGAGACAACTGCAACTTGGGGTTCAAAATTTTTTATCAAATTGGAACTCAATGTATCGAGTTTTTGTGCCACAGAGGTAGTTGTTACAGGCAAAACTGCTTCGTCCATGCTAGCCAGAACATTTTTTTTCCCTCTCTTCTTCGTGCTTTGGCTGGAGGGTGAAATCTGATTTGCTGCGGGGCTTTCATTTGACTGTTTATTTTGCACACTTACAGATTCTGATGGATACTTCCCCCACAAGCGCAGGCATGCAGCCAGCTCTTCCACAGAGTAACTCTGGTTATAGGACGCATTTTCAGTAAATGGCGTTTTTTTCTGAGCTACCTCACTCTGGAATTTAGCATCAACAGATGCAGTTGTTTCTGATGCAGGAGAGTTTGTGTGAGCCACAGATGCCTGCTCACCTTTCAAACTTTCTACGTTCTTCTCACTAGTGTCTTTTAGCAAGCTTCCACCTGAGACAGATGTATCGAGCAGTGGTTTTTCATTGCACAGGAGACTCGTCAGTATTTTATCAGCAGTAGCACCAGCTGTCTTCTCTTTCAATACATTTGTGCTGCTCAATACAAACTGAAGAAATGATGAGTTCTCGGGGCCAATTTGCACACTCTTCGATGCAGTCTTGACAGAGCTCCCTGCTTGAGTAAAACATGAAGCATTGTTCGAGGAAGTCACAGTTCCTTGAGAAGAGGCCAAGGCATACACATCCCTTTGTTCCAAGGTGCTCTCAGGATTATTAAACTGAGCCGGGACTTTGCTCTGAGAGGGAACAGAAGTGAAGATTGATGAAAGGCTTCCCTGCTCCACCTGAGGGTTAATTTGAGTCACCTCCAATCTTCTGTTATCAGCACTGGCTGGATTTTTGTCCTTTCTTTCTTCATGTGAAACCTTGAGCATGGGCCTCTCTGTCCTCACTGCTTCAGATGGGGAAGGTGGTATATTTTGTTTGGGCACACATGGAAGACAATTAGGAGGAGGACACGGATAACTAGGAGGAGGAGGGAGAGCATTTTTGTCATGATAGATTTTTTTTTTATAATTATGAACCCTTTCAAGCAGGACAACCCTTTTTTTAAGACATTTCAGCTTTTCAGCTTCCCAAGCTAGTCTCTCCTCTGTAATTGTTACTCCACGTGTTGCTGCCGATGAAGAAATCTGAGCATTAGCAGGCCCATTCATCAAACTGCTAGTCTGGCTCTCTGGAACTGAGGCAGGATCACTCAGTGGCTTTGAAGAAAGAGCTTCTATTTCTTTCACAACATCAAGCAGCTCTTTGGGAATGCCAGGGGATGGCACAGAGCTTTCATTAAAAGACCGATTTGCTGTCACACTTCCACTTGGATTACAGACATTCCTGATTGATTGACTGACTTCTCCAGATTGCTGCTTCTGACAGCGTTGCTGGATATTGTTAAACCCAGGAGCATTTTTTTGATCCTGTGGGCACCTCTGCTGGCTAATGTTGTATCCATTAGGTACATTTTGCACTTCCTGTGGTACACCCATTGAAGACTGTGCTGCGGGTCTTGAAACGCAGTTGGCAGGCAACAAAGATGGTGCAGAACATCCTCTAGGAGCTTCTGATCCCATCTGACTTGGCTGGAATTGTGGCAGCTGTACATTTGTTCCAGTATTTTGATTCACTGAGTACAAAACTTTACACTGAGTATTGGAATTAAATATTTGGGGCTGGACACGTTGCCCGGAAGTACCAAGAGGAAGAGAATTATTCTGGGGATGAATGCCACCTTGATGTACTGTGGCAAGTCTCACAGAACTATGCTGCAGCGTTTCTGGCTGCACAGTGTAAGTGTTGGTAGTGGCATACTGAGGCTCCCCAAGTACGCTCCTTACGTTGTTCCCTGCGTTCATTTGAGAGGACAGGGGAGGTAAATTTCTACAGGGATAACTGTAGGGATTAGAGACTGGCCAAGAAGTCTGAGTCATCTGTGCCTGCAAAGGTGAATTCTGAATGGGAGGTTTCGGAGGTGCTACGTACATCTGTGAATGCTGTGTAACTGAGTATTTTGACATAAAAAAATTATTACCAGTTACAGATGCTCCTGGTGAGGTTTGATCTGAAGTTTTGAATCCTTCAGCATTTACAGCAGGGAAGGCAACATTGATAGTTGGCACATACACGATTTGGTTATTTTCAGCATAAGTGCATGCATTTTTAGAGGAGCTGGTATTTGTCTGAGGAAAGGCATGTCCATTAGAAAGTAACTGAGTGAAACATGCTCCTTTGTTTTGCACATTCGTATTTGCATCAGCATTCTGGACTGGCCTTACATTCCAGTCCATCTTTTCTTGTTTTCTTTCTCTTCAGGCAAACCCAAAATGCTAAAAAAAAATTTTACAAAAATTACAACCTTTTGACCAAGACCTATGTCACTTACTAAGAAGTGATTTAGAATGCATCATGAACAGAACTGTTGAACTGGAATTGCTAGGTAGGAGAGCAACCCCATTAGCACAACCCTAATGGACATGAATGCTGTCAATGTCAAGTTGCATAAATTGTTTCCCAGAACACAATTAAAGTATAAAAAGAGAAGCAACTAACAATTCTATTGACTATCTAATGACTAACAAAATCTTCACATTATTCTGCTAATGCTATTATCATTCAACCTTTTAATTTAACAATAGATTGCTATATTTACCTTCTTCATCCAAAAACCATGGAAAAAACCCCCAAGGTATGTGTATAACATGACACAATAAACAATACTTAAGAGCTGAACGTAAGAAACACCTACAGAATAAAATACAGGCCAGGGTTTTCAGACAGTAAGACTCAATTTCAATTATACCTTCAACTACAACAGAAGAAATGAAAAAATACTTCGTGTTTAGTAAAAATCTCTCATAATAATGTGGCCCACTAGTTTAATTTTGAGAAATATGACTGTGCCTCTAGTGAGCTGCAAGAAAGGCACCCCTAATTCTGTTGGTAGCGAAACACAGAGTTTTAAAAAATTGAGATTTTAGTTAAAGGTTAGCTTTGTTGAAATTAGTTAAAATAGCTTTAATAAGCAAACCCAGCTGGAGTTAATTAAAAAAAAATTAATGATTAGTTAGAGAGTTGGGCCTGAAATAAGCTTTTAAGATGTAAGTAACTGATTGCTTGTCATCTTGTATTTGTTTAGCTGTGCCTATAATGAGAAACAGAAAACACTGATCAATAGATCTAAAGAAGTGTAGACAGTTACTAATTTTTTTTCATTTGAAAACCTATTCAGAAGTGATGAAGGGAGAAACTGGAGGTCTTCCAAGGGTAATATGTATTATCAAAAACCAGACAGGTAGAAAGGTCAAAGCGAGGCAGATGAGTTTTACTTCATCATCTACGACCTCTCCCCAAATTATGAGACCACCAACTCCATTTAAAGAACAAACCACGCATGCTTAATGACTTTTCAGCTAATTACCATACGAAGCGGAGAATGGGAGGTGCTGATGTTATAAATATGCATTTGTATTTTGAATATTTAGAACTTTTGTAGATAAACAGACTTTGTGTTGTTCTGTGACTTTGCACTGCATATTAGGGAGCTGTCCACGCAGCTGCCCGGCGCTGGAATAAACATACACTTTCTAACCCTAAGTTGTTAGAGAGTCTTTGTCTGTCCTAACTGGGTATCGATATTAGATCAATGCCCATATTTTGGTAAATCAGTAGCATTAACTCACTCAGCTGGGAGAAGGCATGAAGCATAGAGATGACAGCAACACTTCTGCTACTGCAGTACTTACACCTTCAGGAGGTGATGAAGTCACGTATCTCTAAGTCTTCATATGTTATATTCCAGAATGCACATGGATTACCAACAAACCCAACTGGGTGAGCATGTTACTCTGTAAAGTTGTCAGAGACAACGCCTTCAAAGCCAAACACTATTTCAGCCTTCAAAAATGCACAAAAACGCTCATGCCAACCTACAAGAATGAATGCTTGTCTGCATCTCGACAAGCTCCTCTCAGTAGGGTCAAACTCAGCTAGGACAGAAAAAACACCTCGCTTTGTGCAGGGTGTTAAGACACTTTCTCAACAAAATGTTTCGTGCCATTTCTCCCAGATCACCCAAGGCTCCTGACTTTCCTTCATGGGCTCTTTCAGATTTTAAGACTCTTCTGATTTCAAATTTGAGAATCAGAAGAAGTATCACTCATATCTAGCCTATAAAAAATAAAAGACCCAGTGTTATAATTTTCTGGGTGTTATTTTCAAGATTCAAAGACAGCTGTATCTTTCTTCACTCTTTTACACCTTCAGTTCCCGTATAAGACACCAATAACAAAAGAAAACAGGAAAACAAAGTTGCACATGAAATTCATAAAAAACATCAACAGCAGTGTTAAGGCAATACTTACAGTGATGCAGGAATCTTAGAGGAGAAAGCAGGCTTGTGCATCCAAGGTAAAGCTTTCAGGCTGCTAATGGTACACTGCGTGTTTCCTGAAAAATGACTGGGGATAAAACAATCACATCCTTGAATTAGACAAATGCTGAGGAAACGTAAGACATCTACATTTTCTGGGAACGTAACTGTGAAAGAGGCAAACAAGACTGAGATGCCAACCACTAGTAACTGTAAAATCCTTGCTAGAGAAGGACTACATGCAGCACACAACTTCACCAAGAGTAAAATCCAATTATTGTCACGGTCAAGACCAAAAAAAAAAATTAGGAACCCCTTGTTGCAGCCAGGCTGGGGAAAAGGGAAGGGGTTCATTGCAATGTTAAACCCTATAACCTGGCCCAAAAGGACCACGTGTGGAGACTGTAATGGACGTACCTTGAAATTCTTGTAAGCCGTGATTTGAGTTGTGTGTTACAGGAATTTCTGTAAGAGGAACCGCACAGGACCATCCCCAAGAGTCACCTGCTGTTTTGAGATAAACCCTTTATCCCTAAAGCTGCTGGTCTGGTGATTGTTACTATATTCCAAGTCTAACTCTCCCAGGCTGCATCAAGTCTTTCCATTCCAGTGTCAACAGAGGGATGCAGTACATGGCATCACGACTGGCCTGAGCCTTGCAGCAGGTGCCTGAACTGATTGTTTTGGGGCCTTGCCCTGCCTGTGGGCGCCAGATGCTCTTATGGAGGGAACTACCCGGTCCCTTCTTTGAATAGAAAAAGTGAGAAAGATAAAAGAGTGAAGGGAAAGTTACCCTGCCTATTTGTGTTAGCTCATGGTCTTAGAAATGCTGACCACTACCTGAATGCAGCTGAAGCCCAAGTTATCTCCCTACAAACAACAAGTGTCTGAAGCCCAGAAGGACACTTAGGCTGGAATAGACACAACTCTACGACTCTTGCCACTGTCTGTGTTAGAAGCCTTGAGATGACTGTGGAGAAATCAGAGGACCACAGGGTCCCTGCGATGGCAGTATCTGCCCAGGAAAAGCTTGACAGGTCGCTGGAAGCTGCCTGAAAGTGAGTGTCTGAAACAAAAATTGATCAAGACAACCAGGACAGAAATACTTGGTCCATTTTGATTTCAGACAATCATATGTCATATTCTTCCCTCCTTGAAGCCCAACTGGGCTTATGCATCAGACCCAACTATTAAACTGAGTATGATGTCAATGGAGGCATCATGACTGTGTCTCTGTGTGCTTTTTCACAGGCATAAACCCTAGCCAAATCAGGTGATCACTCTCACAAATCTGTAACTGCGTGCTATTTAACCTTAATTGCAAATAAGTCACATGACAGACAGATACCCCCTGAATTTCAGAATCAGAAGCCTGCACCCTCCTGTAGGGTCTGGAATATAACTACAAACTCCATTGGAAAACACAGGCTGTATTTCAGGTATCACCAGCATATGCTCAAAGATAAAGGCCTTGAGATGACCGAGGTCCCCAGACTATTTCCTGGGGCAGTCCCACAAATTTGAGATTAAGCACAGGTAGGCTGGTTATCAATCATTCTATAGATGTAGCCCCTGTGAACCAGATGAAGTCCTATGAGTTTGTCGTCCATCTGAGGCCCAGCAGCACCCACTAGTTCAAGAGTCCTGGCCCACTCGGAGCCCATTAACATCAGCAGGCACAGTGCCCAGCACCACACGGCCCCAGCTATTGGTAAAGTCAGTTTCTGCTATGCTCATTCTGTCATCCTGACTACTGTGTCAGGATGCAGCCAGAGTTACCACCAAACCCCTTGTGCCAAGGTAGTTACAACACCCCTAAGCCTGTGCTAAAGAGTCCTGACTGAAGGATCCTTGAAAGCCTGTTTAGCCCTGGGTATTCCAACCTGGCAGCCCACAGAGTCCCAACACATGTTTTACTGGCTTTTGCCAACAAGCCCCCAGGCTGCACCTTTTCCCACCAGAGCCTTAGCAAGCCCTAGTGCCCCTCCCACCACTTCATCAACTGGAAACCCCCCAGCTCTTTGGTTACCCAGACTTATCAGACATAAAACCAGCACCCCACACAGAACCTGATAATCCTTCTCAGGTGCCATGGAGGGTGCACCTCACAGAGAGTTCCCGTCTAGAGACACGTGCCATCATGAGTGGTATCATCATCTGTGTGTCCTCACGGGCAGTCAAAATTCTGCCTTCAGTTGATCACAAGGGAGGGGACCACTTCTCTCACCCTCTGCAGTAGTCCACAGGTTACAGGAGCCCCTTCAGCCCTTCTCAAGGTCAGTCAAGTGTGACTTCCCTAAGAGCCAGCCAGCCAGCTGAACTGCAGTTTTTGGGAGGTTCTAACCTCCACCGTGGAGTTGCTCCTACGCAATTCTAGTCAGGTCTGCAGAGCAGCAGTTTATCACTGCACATAGCTGCAGAGCTATGCACCACGAAGAGCAGCCACGTAACAGCCCCTGCTGAGGTGAACCTTGCCCAGCTGGGGCAGTGACAGAGTTTATATTTATATACCGCGGGGTTACATGCCTTGTTTTTCACAGGACTACAGGTACATGTCAGATAAGCAAGATGCAGTAAGTTACCAGAAAGAATGGTAACATACAAGATTACTTCAGATAAGCTCCAGACAGTACATCCTTTTACAAGCATTTCACTCCAGTAATTTGGCCACTCTTACTCAGTGAGGCCATTAGGCAACACAGCAGATATTTCTAACCAGAAAGGCCTACCAAAGCCTACAAGGCATTAGCTTTTTGACTTCCACAGACAGAACCACTCATAGACCAGACCTTCCACAATGCTCCAGGGAAGGTACAATTTCCTGGTACTTCTGAATCAAACTCCCCCTACTTTGGGGACTCTGAGAAGCACCTCCCCTACCTCCAGTGACCTATGCTGTTAACACCCTGTGATCCTGCAAGCCCCAAAATTCATCATGTCTCTTCTCAGAGAATTGAAAAAACAGTGAGTGTTCACTTGCACCCACTTCCCCTTTTCACAGCCCCAGCAAGTCAGCTCACAAATCCAATGGCTCCTGGCATCTGACGAGGGCTACTGAAGCAGGACACGCTGCCTCCGTGGGGGTAAAGCAGCTCAAACAATACCCTGACTGTAAAAGTTATCAGTGATGGATGGAGAAGGGGGATCATGCTGTTCTCAGTGTAGAACAATGCTGAGACCAGCCTCATCCAATAATCCCAAAGTTAAACGCTCTGAGGAGGTGAAGAACAATGCTTCTTGGCAGAAACCGGCACAGGTGAGGATGTAACAAAGTTCCTGATAAAGCAACCAAGAAGTGATGGTACTAATAATTTACCTGACACTGCTCAGCTAAAGGCTACCGAGCTGAAACAGCTGGCCCAGGAACATCTGACTGACAGTCAATCACTATAAAAGCCCAGTCCCAGTTTTTAACAGCAGGAACTTGTTATGAAAACATAACTAATGGTCTGGCACTGAGTGGTCCAATAGTCTATTAACTATAAGTCCAGTTGCATTCAAAAGAACCAGCCAGGTTCACAAATACTGTGGTTTATTAAATACAACATACGTGGCTCTTTTGGATTGCCAGTGGTATCTGCATAAACTGCAGAGCAGCTAAATATAGCCCTAACAATACAATGGCAATGACAAGCTCAATTTCTCACGTCAAAACACTCAGCATAGCCAAGGACACAAGTCTTACCAAAAGGTGCCCCTTCTGCAGAGGGCGAGGAAGATGAGTCCCTACAATTTTCATTTCAAATTCTCATCCCCCAACTAAACACAAAATCAGGGTCCTTTCATACCTTATTAGCCATTATTGTGCAAAGTGCTGTGGGTGGTCAAATTTTCTGTTCTTTGTGGTTGTGTTGTATGCAGTATTTCTTGGTAGGAGGTATACCTGGTAGCAATTGTACAAAACATTTCCTGGTATTGAGACTGCACTGCTCCTTTCCCACTTTACATTCCTCCCCGATGCCATGGCAACACAAACCTCCATCAGGCTTCCATGTCTGCTCTGATCACTGATGCTCTGATGTGTGGGCCTCACCTCATATTAAGCTTTGCTATTTTCTTCACTGTTTTATGCTTCCAACACTCTTAGCATACCCCTTATAGAAGTGTGTGTGGAGATTCCTCCTTTGAATGGGGACACCTTCAAGGTTATTTCTCAAAGCTGAGTTAGAGATATGCCCACAGACATGGTATGAATGAGCAACGTCAATCTGTACTTAATTATTTTGCCGGCTTTATAATTGTCACTGTAATTATAGATAACTATCTACACTGTGTAGTCTGATTAAGGTCCTTTAGTCTAACCAGTATTATGATCAACATTATCATCAGTATTAACACCATAAAAATAAATAATTTTTCCATATTGGTCTGCCTTCCTTTATCCTGTGGGATGAAGTTGTATAAAGATTCAACTACACCTGTATAATTCTTTAGACATAAACCTTTGACCAAGCCTGGGGCTAGAACCGGATCCAGCTACACTCAGACTCCTCTCTGAGGAGGAATTTAGAAAGCAACGGGATCCTTTCTGCACCCTGTGACTCAGCAGGAGGGTCACTCTGATAAACCTTGTGTGAAGCTTCCATTCTGCCTGTGACAGCCACCTAGGCATAAATTTCACTCCCTCTCTGCCTCATACTGCAGTCTCAGAAGCTGCCAAAACAATCAATGCCATTTACCTTTCCTCTTATCTTGGGTTGGACATTAAACACATTCCTCCAGTGTCCAACCCACTAGGCCGATCAAACTCACTTTGCTTGTACTTGGAATGGCATTAATTATACCTTTACTCATCTACCTCCAGGCTATGGCTATAGTCCTACTATTGATGCTAAGATAGCTTGAGCAACATTAGCTGAAATTTCTCCGACTCCTGATGCCTCTCATCCCCAGTATATTGCTGACTTTCCTAGCACATATAGATGGGAATCTTACACAAGATATGATCCCAAATTTCAGCCTTCAAAGAACACCAGGAACTTTTTCTCTCCCTGGTAAATGCCAGGGTTCTGCCCAGAATGTAAAGTGTTGGGGTTATTTTAAAGGAGTCCTTTTGTATGCCAGTACCAAAGGTATTTCTGAAAGTGTCTTGCAGTCTGTTTTCTTTACCCAATCTACTCCCTCCTCCAAATGCAAATATTGAGTCTCCTAGGCTCTAAACTTTTGTCATAAGGTCCAGGTCAACTAGGCCACCCTCTCTATTCCTTGCTGTGCACGCATTGCACCTGGGATTGGAATATGAGCCACAAACACTTCCAACCCTTCTCCTAAATCAGCATCTGTTTGTGCAATGGTGTATAACAAGCATTAATTATAATCCTTAAGCTAAGCAACTCACCAAATAACTGTACCTTCACCACTTATGTGCAATACAACACACATTGATGACAGAGGCAAGAGGTAACTGTACTAGCACTCTTTGGGTCAATAAAGTGGATTGACTGTAGTCATAGGGATGAACTCAATTCCTTGACCAAATTATTGAGTTTGGCTCAGGCTCACAAGGAAGTAAAAGCCTAGGCCATGACCAGGTCAAGAACTTCTCTAGTTCCAACCTGTTCTTTGAAAACCCACAGAGGAACAGGGTGACACGGAGAACTTTGATATATAAGAGCTGGGAAACCAGAACACCAGTCATGCGAGTAAGACATGAATAGCAGGTAGCTCTTCCAGGACTAATTAGTAAGGAACAAGTGAAGTTGTGGGTGCAAGGACTTTTATGCCTACCTTTTCCATGGCATTCAATGTGACTACGAGCCAACTACTTTATTCCACAAATATGAAAGCCCAAGGGAGCCTTTTTTTGATCTCTCCCTGCTAAGCAGCCAGCTGCACGGTTGTAACCTCCCCTTGAGTTGGGTCACCTCTAAGTTACTCCTGGAGGCTGAAAGACCCCGTACGAACTGCAGATCTTTGGTGATTGATATCGTGCATAACTTTGAATCATAGGGCATTATGATAATGTATGAATACTTTTGAATTATTACTATTATTGTAAAACCTTGCCAGGGCACTTTCTTAAGCCTCACTTTTACAACATTTTACTTCAGTAAAACCACGTTTCCAGCTACCTGTGCCAGTGGTTCCCTAAGTGGTCTAAATCTTCTCTGCAACAAGTGTAACGGAGGCACTCACAATAGCTCTAAAATATTCTTATTCACTGCTAAAAGCTCCCTTTAATAGAACCAAAACTCTATAAACATACGTATTTCAATGCCAGCCACTGTGATCACAGCTATTTTGTACCTCTCCAGAACGTAGTTCAGCAAACAGAAGATTCCAAGAACTGAAAGGACAAAAGTTCAGCTGCAGGCCAGCAAAACTTTGCTCTCCTGTTTCTGCTTCTGGACTTGTAACACGTCTCATTTAACCTAAAGCACTTAAATCTAATTCAGCATGTTCGATTTACGGTGTCATAGAAAGACAGCCTGAATCAACTAAATATGCCCAAAGAAAAGAGTACATAAACACCCATAATTCTCATTTTCCTCTCTTTATAACTGTATTTTAGGTGTCACATCAGCACCAGCACACATGAGTTTTCTTGCCCCAAAATTCTTAGCAGTTACATAGGGGATTATTTGTTGGAAATTACCTAAATCTCAGATTGCCAGTCAATCACAGAATATTTACATTAACCTTAAGCATATGAGGACTAGTAGTCACTTTGCAGATTCCCATTCCACCATTTCCAATAGTGTATTTCCTCCTTTTACCTATCAACTTCTGACAAATCCCGATGGGATTCATCCAATAATCCTCAAAGAGCTGCTGATGTCATCGCAAAGTCTCTCTTGATGGTTTTTGAGTGATCTTGGGAATCCAGAGAAGTCCCAGCTGACTGGAAGCTGGCGAACGTTGTTCCAATTTTTGAGAAGGGCAAGAAGGACCCTGGAAAGTAGAGGCCTGTTAGTGTCACTTCAGTGTCTGGTAAAATCATGAAAAACATTTTTCTGGGAGATATTGAAAAACACTTGGAGGACAACAGTCACCAGTCCCAGCCAGCACGGCTTCATGAGGGGAAATCCAGCTTGTCACACCTGATTTCCTTCTACAACAGGGTAACCCACCTAGCTGATCTAGGAAAGCCAGTACATGAATCTTTTTGGACTTCAGTAAAGCTTTCAGTACTGTCTCTTACACTGTCCTTCTGGCAAAATGTCCAGCACGCAGCTGGATAAACACATCATGTGATGGGTGAGCTGCTGGCTCACGGGTCAGGCACAAAGCATTGTAGTCACCTGGGTGACATCAGACTGGTGACCGGTCACCTACTGGGGTTCCACAGGGCTGCATCCTCAGCCTTGTGCTCTTCAACATTTTCATTAACAACCTGGATGCAGGACTCAGAGGAATACTAAGTAAGTTTGTCTAGGACACTAAAGTAGAAGGAGCTGTTGACTCTCTTGAAGGTGGGGAGACCCTGCAAAGAGACCTGGACAGATCAGAGAGATGGGCAATCACCAACTGTATCAAATTTAACAAGGGCAAGTGCTGGATTCTGCACCTGGGATGGGGCAACCCTGGATGTACGGACAGACTGGGGAATGAGATGCTGGAAAGCAGTACCATGGAAAGGGACCTGGGGGTNGTGTCCAAGGGAGGGCAACAAAGATGGTGAAGAGCCTCGAGGGGAAGCCATGTGAGGAGCCGCTGAGGTCACTTGGTCTGTTCAGGCTGGAGGAGACCTCACTGCAGTTACAACGTCCTCACAAGAGGAAGAAGAGAAGCAGGTAACAATCCCTTCACTCTTATGACCAGTGACAGGACTCAAGGAAACAGCATGAAACTGAGGCAGGGGAGGTCCCTTCCAACTCAGCATATTCTGTGATTCTGTGACTTTGCTGTCCTAATGCCATCTGCTGCTACAGATGTGTTACAAAACTGTTCATAGGATGGTTATGTTTTTCCTCCTGTACCCTTCATGTTGCATCAGGCTCTCCTTCCCAGCCTTCCTTTTTGTTTTTAGCATTGTCTCCTCCAAACACCAGGACTCCTAATGTGATTTTATTCAGTGCTACCCAACACTGAATAAACAGTATTTCTGTTTGTTAGCGGAATTTTTTTGTTTGGAGATGAAGTGAACCCACTTCACTCTCAAAGTCTTTAAAAGTCGAGGCACTCAGGCAGAGCTCTCTCTTGCTTCTCTCATGCCTTTTGGCTCTACTGGCAACAGTAGCAACTCGAGAAGCTGCATTTCAATCAAAAAACTACTTCAGATTGAATTTTGCAACACCTGTCCGCAGCCACGGTGCTGCGCCCAGACAAGCGGAGCAGCCCCGCTCCGCGTGGCGACCCCAGCCCACCAGCAGCACCCAGCCAAGGCAAGAAGGCACCGAGTCGCACCAGCCCAGAGGCTTTGCCTTGCTGTCTTCTGCCAAGGAGGAGGCGAAGTCCCTCCGTGAGTTCCAGCCCTTGACTGAGTACCACCCACCAGAGAGATAAAGGGAGAGGAGGAGGGCTGCCCCCATTTTGTCTTCCCACAAGCATTCACCAATGGCAGGCACCATCTTGGGGAAGGGGTCATTCTGCCATTTTGAGTTTTTCCTTGTTCCCAGGGAGTCCAGGAGATTTCAGCAACTTTGTAAATAACTGGTGACTATTACTGTTATTTTTTGCCGGTTGCTATTTTGGTTATTTTAGTGAACTGCTATTTTTTCACTTATAGCTCCTCTATTTGTTTTTCCTTGTTGGTGGAAAGGGATTGGTTAAAACTAAGGGAGGTAACTCATTTTAGAGTGTTCCCCTTAAATTTTCTTTAACCAAGGTTGGTTAAGCAGGACCTGCCTTTCATAAGCTTATGATGGCTGGGCCTGATTCCCTTGTTGTCCTATAGGTGCCATGTGATGTCATTCAAGATGATCTGCTCCATGACCTCCCTCAGTACAGAAGGCTATAACTGCTATTATAGTGCACTACTTATTAAATCAGTATTTTCAAAACTAGCTTAAAAATAGTCGAGAAGAGATTGGTTTTAGTCACCCATACTCATGAGCATGGGCAAATCTCTTTCACTCAGCCCCAAGGAGTAACCACAAGAAGTGGGGATCACTTAAGGGAAGAACCTCCACGCACACTCCTAGAAGGGGTGTGCTAGAAAGCCCTACCATAAAAAAGAGAGCTTGGGCTTTTATAGGATAACATGATTGACTGTCAGTCCTACATTGCTAGGCTAGCTCAGCAGAACATAATTCATCTAAAATACATGATTAGTACTACTACTCATTGGTTGCTTTTATCAGGAAACATCTGTCTCCCACATCCCTGCCAGTGTCAGTTCCTGTCAGGAAACACCAGTTTCTTCACATCCTCATATTGTTTAATTTTGAGGTGTTTCAGTCAGGCTGATATCAGCATTTTTCAACACCAAAAGCAACATGACCACCCTCCCTCCATCACTGGTGATTTTTGCAAGTAAGGTGAAGTTCAAGCTGTTTCACTCCCACTTATACAGAAACATCCTGCTGCACTCACAAGTTTCCAGTTTCAGTATTTGTGTTAAAAAAAATTTGAAATTTGGTTTCAATAAAGATGTTTGACGCAGGGCTACAGCTGCAGATTTCTACTTATCACACTTTATGGTACCACCAGCAAAATGATGAAGTACTAAGGCCTGAACAACAGACCTTGGGCCAAAGTTGAATTCTAGATGAACCTTCCAATCAAATGTTATAGGTATCTGCTCATTAACAAATAATTAACACTTAGATTCATGTATCCACTCATTGGCAAAACGTGGTTTCGGTATTTAGAAACCAGGCAAAGCCAAATCTAGCCTTGTTTGGGAGTACAGGATCAAAGACAACTCCCTTGGTTCCTCCTTGAGCCCTAGCCAGGCTTTGGAAGAAACCCAGAAGGAGAAAGAAACCAGATGCTCCTGCACTAGAAGGTATGGTAGCTTGTTCATTCAACAGAATAAAAATGGGACCCTCTCACAGCTAAGTTGGAAGCCTCATTTCCTGTGGGTGGAAACACCTGCAGGATTTCCCAGTTACCAGGAGTGGTTCTCCAGTCCTTCGCTGTGACACTGGCTTCCCCCAGCTGATGCTTATCTTATCCTTTTGCAATTCTTTGCCATTTCATAATATAGTAAATTACACTCACTCCTTAAGTTGGTGCCTGTGTCTTTTCTGGCCCTGCCCACCGGCAAAACAAATGCAGAAAAACAATGAAACAAGCTTCAGTCTCTGAATGTGCCTTAAATCTTGGAGGGAGCCTGGAAATTCTGAAGCTGAAAAATTACAATTACGTAATTCCATTTTAAGACTTAGTCAGGGATAGTACAAAAATCAAAAATCAAGGAATAAGCATTCCATGGCACCTGGAAATGGTCCCAGTCCACTGTCCTACAGTTAATAATTGTACCCAGCAACACTGTCACAAGTGTCATGGGAAATGTGGTCATGGTCAATGGGTCAAGAATAAAGAAGTCATTCTTCTCACCACAAATGAGCTAATACAGATAAACACCATTCCATATACCAACAACCAGAAGCACTAGATACAGAAAAATCTGAATTTGTCATAAGCAGCATCTAAACTGAGCTCCAAGAGGTTATTCTGAAAGGTAGAAGTGAATCTTATGCAAACACTATGGACTCCAGGCATTTGGAGGAGCCATGCTTCACAAGGAATTTTAACATTCTAGTTCTCCACGATACCAAGCAACAACACCAACACCAGCAAAAGCGATGTCACTGCTCAGAACAAAATGAAATCTTCAAGATTGTATTTGACTGCTTGATTGTTTCAACCAAGCATTATCGCTTACACTCCTCAGAGAAAAAAAATACATTCACTTTTGAGTAATAGCTGTAAGCCTGAGAAAGCAATTTCTAACAGAAAAGATCTGCAGGGAAAATGCATTAATAGCAGGGACTGGATTCATCAGACAAATTGACATCACCTAATATTCTATTCAGAATCCTACAGATGAAAGATTTTCTACTAGTAGCATCAGACTCCTTTACACAGGAATATCCTTGCCTCGGTAGAAAAGTTCATGTATGTAATTGAAACACATACCTGTAAGTATTATCCATAGCTCATGCTTTTCTAGTTGTGAGTATTACCATGATGGAAGAGGGTCAGCTAAAGATGAAGCAGAGTCCAAAGCTGCCTTTTCTTGGATGGAACAACATTTTTTAGAAAATACCTACATCCCTATGCTTCAACTGCAAATTTCTATTTGCAGAACATCACACTGTTCTACCAGTTGACGTGGTCAGCACAAAAGACACAGACAACAACTTTAAGGAGTAAGTGTAATTTACTATAGCTCAAAACAGCAAAGAATTACAAAGGATAAGCTAAGCAATGCACCTAATCATTACTACAGCAGGTTGCCTATAATGATTAATGAAGGTGCATCACCAGTTATCTTAATATTTTATCATCACCCAGATCTGCACTTCAGCTGGGGAGCTCCAGTCACAGCAAAGGACTGGAGAGCCACTCCTGGTAACTGCGAAATTCTTCAGGTGCATCCACCCGCAGGTGAGGTCTCCATCCTTGCTGTGAGAGGGTCCAGCTTTCATGTTTGAATAAACAAGCTTCCATACCTTCTAGTGCAGGAACATCTGGTTTCATTGTCATGGCAGGACGTGTCCCCCCATCTCTACCACAGATGGCTGGTGCAGATGGAAGAGATAACCCAGGCCGGGTCAAAGGCCCAGCAAGGGATCATCTCTGGCACCAAAAGGGCTGAGACACCCCGACTAAGAATCAACATTTTGGTCTGGAGAGCAGATGTGCAAAGAGATAAAAGAGCAGTGACCTAAAGACACTGCTCTTTACAACTATAAAAGCCACACAAATTATTATGGAGATAAAAGCCTCTTACACACTCCCTGGAAACGTGTAGGGTTTCTCCTATGATGCTTGGACACATCTTCGTAGATACTTTTCCAGAAATTGAGAGGAAGGATTTGATGTATGCCCCATCAGGAACTGGCTGGTAAGATACACTGAGTCCTAATCTATATTACTTCTTCACTAGCTGTAAAATTGGGTACCTTAATCATGCACTGTATGTTATCTACTAGTAGTGTTTCTTTGTTTATCCTGTGTAGTGAGAAGTCTGGTTAAAGTCTTATGTCTGTTTTTCTTGGGCTATTCAATAAATAATCCATGTTGTAATAGGCCTGATTGGTCATTATGAAGAACTTGCAACGAGAGTGGGTTTTGGGGTGCTGGCCGCCTCTAAAGTTACTGTCTACTGCCAGAGGCCTGGGCAAAGGCAGAAAATTGTTTACAACTCCCCTTTCCATGGGTAACAATTGTCCCCTTGGGTTCCACACAAAGCCTGGCCAGGGCCCAAGGAGGAACCAAGGGAGTTGGCTTTCACAATGTACCTCCAAACAAGGCCAGATATCTGGTTTCATGGCCAGATAGCTGATTTCATTTAGAAGGGCCTCTAAACACAGAAAGAAATTATCACACTACATGTTTCACTAATGATCACGCATCTTTTGCTAGTAAGAGGATACCATTGTACAGTGTTTGGTTGGAAGGTTCATTGAGTCAACTTGGGCTCAGGGCCTATTGTTCAGGCCTCAGTACTTCACACACTTCACAGAAACAAGTGAAATGCAGAGAAACCATCAATGTGCTTCAACCTCTGAAGAGTTTCCAAGTTCCTTTCAAGTTTCAAGGCACATTTCAAGAACAGTCTTGTATCCCCAGTAGTTGTAGACACCCCCTTTTAGAAGTATTGTTCCCTAATCATTTAACGCCTAATGACTACTCATTGGAGATAAGTTTGCAATCTATGTACAGGATACTCACTGAAGTGCAAATTAAGAAGTTAATTGAATTTCAGTCATGGGAATCTTTCACAAGCACATACTGGAAGAGCTCTTTGGTATATTTGCATTTTATGGAGACCATTTATAGCCAGCATGAAGGCACAGTGCTACCTTCAAGATCACAGGAGTATTTTTAAGAAGTACAGCTTCTCTTCTGACTGGTGAAGTTTCCTGCCTACTACAAGTTACAATATCAATCCTTCCTTTTTATTAGCTTCCCTGAAATTCCTCCAAGTATATAATCCTACAGCTTTTTTCCTCTACATTTCCACTGCCCTATGCAGTTTTGAAACTCCTGAGAACTTGAATTATGTTTATCAGAAACACAAATGATAGTCAGAAACATCCTAGTAGTGTCTAGCAATCAAATGTGTGAAAAAATAAAAATCCATTCCCTGTCAGCAACAGGAAAGTACTACAGTTCTTCAAATAACTGGCTGTAACAGTATTGAATATAGCTTAGAAATGCTCTGAGTAACAAAGATGGGTTAGTAAGTTTATTTTCTTCCCCATTTCTACCTCTTCAGTTGCACTGATGCTGCTACTTGTGGTGCTTCAGGATGAACCAAACTGGACAATAAAATGGCTCCCACAATTTCACTTTAAAAAGAAAAAAAAAGATCACTTACTTCAGCAATCTTGTGTGTCTCTTCAGACAGAGGTGGAGCGCTCACTGGAGGAACAGGAGCTCCTCACTGGTCTTGGCTCCTAGAAGGGACAACAGCCAATAAGCTTCAAGTGCTGCTTTTACCGAAGGAGCAACGACCCCTACCAACAATACCGCCAGTCTCCTATGTCCTGATTACCAGTAATACATCAAAAGATGCCCTGGCAGATTTTGAATTCCAATTTGCTGTGAAGCACCAGGCTCCTTTCATTAGTGCCCAGTAACAATTTATACAGGCAAAGATTAGCATTACCGAATGCTAACAACCATAATGGGTGTTTTCACTATTTTTCCTTGCCTTGTCTTTTTTCTTTCCTCTTCTTAAGAGTCACCAGCAGGCTCTAAGGTTTTTCACGAGCTCTCATAGCTATGCTCAGCAAAGCAGGAGCTGCTCTAGGAATTAAGAAAGTTGAATTGCACCTTCTTGGCTTTCTGCTCCCTCCTTTACTCCTTTGGCTGTCTTCAGCCATGCCTTTTAAACTATGGAGTGGGGAGTACTGCTCTCCCTCTGACAATTGTTAGTCTTCAATACAGAGAAGAAAGGCTCAACATCAAACCAACAAGTTAATTATTACAAGAAGGACCACAAATGCTACGACAAAGTGTCACATCTCCAACTCACTGATATGTTGCTCATGGCTGCAGCAAATTGAACTGAACAAAAAAAGGCAAATAAAATAGTTGGGAAAGACTGTTTTGTGTAATTTTCAGAAACATATAGAAATATTCTCCTACCAAAACACCTTAGGCTGCAGAAAACAATCTAAGTCAGCAATTTGTTGGCTTTTAAAGAGCCAGTGTTTGACGGACAGCCTCCTGCAAATCAGAGTATTTTACTGATTTTACAACTACTTTTTTTTTTAAGATTAGTGGGAAGGGGGAAAAGCAAAAAAACTGTGCATTAAATAGCAAACAGAACCAAAATGACAAAATAAAACTTCTTCTAAAAATCGAGCAGACCAATGAACTGGAGAGTTTTAGCTTCTATTTAGAAGGAAACCAAAACACCCCAGAACAGACTTGATATAAAGCATGCTGTAATGTTTTTTTTCTTCTGCCGAAACATCAGACAATATATAATTTCCTGGGGAAAAAAAATACTGTTTAAGCTTGAACTACAAAGGGGGCTGGATTCTTGAACTCTGCCTCCCAACTCACTGCAGTGATCCACACAAACACTGAACTAATAGTTCCTGGTAAACATCTTGGGAACAACCTCAGTACATTTTCCAAGACTTTGCGCCTTGAGACTCAGGGGAACTTTTATTCTGGCACAGGCATCAAGAGTAATGGGTTTAATTTCGCGGACAGTAACATAAAAGCAATCATTATCACAAGTCTGTTTTCTCTGCCAGGAATATCTCAATGTTTTGGGACATCAGTTGGCTAGTTCAAGGGAACAGGGCGATAAGAGCCCAGTTAAGAGTTTCTGATGTTAGTAGCAAGTTTTACTCCCATCATTCTCAGATGCAAAAGGGAGAAAATATTTACCAGGAGTCATGACGAGCTGGGTTTGTTTTGTTCTAAGTCCTCCCAGGAGGCTAGTTAAGAGCAGGGAAATGCCCAAAGTTATCACACAGCTCCTAGAAAGAGTTGAGTCTAACTCGTAACAACTTCTAGGAAAACAACCACCAGCATTCCTATGGGCTTCTGAAACATATCCCAGTGCTCCAGGGCAAAATCTACTCATGTTCTACCTGATGCCTCTGGTTTTCATTGATGCCACGGGCATACAAAGCACATTTCCCATAGCACAGGAAGAAAGTTGCTATGCGTTGATGGGGTACTTGCATTTTTTTCCCACATTTCCATCTGCCTCTGCAGATGGAATAAGAGAGTTAATTCTACCAACTACACTACTCAGACAACCCAAAGCAGAAACAGCGAGCCTATACCTCTTTAAAACCTTTTTCTTTTCTTTAGTAAACAGTTTTATCAGTTCAACCACAATACACGACTGAAGATGTCCCTCTTACACAGCGCAGAGCACGGCTCCTTACCGCACACCGCGCGATGCCATCTGAGAGTCTGAAGCAAAAAAAAAAAATCACTAACGCTGGACTTTCATCGCAGAATTTAAACACAGGACGCTCCAAACACCTGGTCTTCAATCCTGACAGTGATTGCTCTTTTTTGTCTGTTTTGTTTTGGGGGGAGGCGGATTTCCTCGTTGTTTGTTTGCTTTTGTTTTTTTTTTTTTTTAGTATCTTTCAACCGCATCTCCCCGGATTGCGATACCCAACGGAGAAATACAGCAAACAAACCTCTGCGTCCTTAAGGTGATCGGGGCGGGGGATGTTTCCGGAGCCTGCGCATCACATTGTCCTTGTTCAGGCACTCGCAGGACTCTTATTAGCTGATGTTAATTGATTCCGCGAGACGGGCAGCGGACTAGCTACCGGGCCCCGCGCTCCGCCCGGGCCCCCCGCCCCACCGCGA
>VZTI01004487.1:2827162-2859653 GCA_013397865.1 Struthidea cinerea
GGCGGGAGCGTCCTGCCCGCCCAGCGCGGGGTGTGTGGGGCCGCCGGGGACGCCGACCGCAGTGCCGCGGAGCGCGGCAAGGGCCTGAGCCTGCCGGTTCTCAGAGCCCTGCAGGCTGAGCCCCTCCTCCCTGCCGCTTTCCCTGCCCCCCTTCCAGCCTTCTCCGCTCTCCAGAGGACTCCCACAACTGCCTGCTTCAAGCGCATCACATTTTTTAAGAAAAATAGAGTGATTTTTTCCCATTTCGCCACGAGCTGAGGACCAGTTGAGACTTCAGTTAGAAGAAATGTTGTAAATATTCTGATAAAACAATCGATTTAATCATACAGAAGAGTTAGTTATGATTACAAGTAGAAAATTGTGAAGTACAAGGTATAGGAACGTCAGGAGTGCTGTGTTTAAAATATGCAACCACAGAAACCTCGCCGAGAAGCTACTGGATGTCTTGCGTTTTGTTCAAGAAACTCTGGAGACCATCATGCACACCAGTTATGCTGCTTGGAAACCCCCTACCCTTCCCATCCTTGATTGGAATATCCAGGATTTCAATCAGTAGAGCTCAGTAGAGATGCCCAATGATTGTCTTAGGGTAGGAATATTGATGAAGTTATTTAAGTAGCAAAACCAGTTAGGATAAAGGTTAAATTTGAGAGCAGGCATATTGTGCCTAGTATGTAAAAGAAATTATGTAACAATGACTCAGCAGAAAAAGTATATAAAATGGATGGATTTAGTTTACTAAGCAGAACACACTTGGAGGAGTAATCCCCTGTGTTCCTGGCACCGAAATAAAGAAGGGTCTGCCTATTCACATTGTGCGGAAAAGCCAGACTGTGAAAAGCCAGTATCCGTACTGGAGACAGAGGAGTCCTGCAAATTTATTTGAATAAAGGGAGAGAGTCCACTAGGCCATACCCCCGTGGAGTGTCTCTCAAGGTTTTGGAGGACACAGCCTCCTTTTATCCTAAACTGCTGACTGCATGTTGCCCTCTTCCTTTCCCTATTGGCTGAGGTACTAGGAAGGCATAGACTTCCTGAACTGCCTACTACATGTTCCCTCTTGAACATGTATGGTCATTTTCCCCTAAAGTTCAGAAGTTCAGGCTCTCTGGGTTCTGCAGTAGGCTTTGTGTGGACCCATTACTCCTATTACCCTAAAGCTCAGACAATCAAACTGTCTGGGTCAAACTGTCAGGGTTCTGTAACTTGCTTAGCATTCACAGAGATGTTAAGACCTGTTTCGAAGACATTAAGACCCATTTCTCCTAAAGGCCTCCACAGCCATTCTTCCCTGTTCTGGTCCATGAAGACCACACAACACAAAAGACAGTGCAAGTGCAAGCACCAGCGCCGAGATGAGGTCAAGAAGAGGGCATGAGCTGTTGACCAAAGGATTGAGACCACCAAAGACCCTCAACCTCTCACAACCCATTTCTAGAGAGGTCCTACAGAGAGACCTAGATTGACTGGAGAGCTTTGGCAATCATCAGCTGCATGAAATATAACAAGAGCAAGTGCTGCATTCATCACCTGGGATAGGGTAATCCTGGTTATATGTGCAAACTGAGGACTGTAAGGAGTTAAAAAGTACATTTATCTCTCTGAAACACTGTTAAGGCTAGTGAAAGAACTTGTCATAAGATAAGCAGAGAAAGGAGGAATTTGCAACAGGAAGGCGCTAATTCCAGACCTGGTGGAGGCTATATCTGGTTAGCACATCCTGGTTAATGCATCCAGACAAAAAATTTCCTCCATGGCCAGCTGTGTGAAAGGAAGCAACTACTCATACGCATATCACTGGTCAAACAGAGATCACCCCATATTACGGGACAGACAGTATTTGCAACCAACAAAAGCCCCTCAAAACCTTGGAGGAAGCATGCTCAGAAAGAGGACCTCGCCTACCCTCACTTAGTATGCAATGAAGGCACGCTTAACCTCGCTTCACATGTAAATTGGGAACACATCTTCATAGATACTCAGAACCTGGGCTGCGTAAAGGTGGTACCACCAAAAGAATGACCTGGGACCCCCACCACTGAGAAGCCCCGGGTGAGGAAGGACCAGTGGGACACTCCTGGATCTATGAATGGTGGATCTTCTGCTTGATCTCTCTCTCTCTCCACCTCTCTCTTCTCTCTTTTCTAGTTCCTTTTCTATCTCTCTACATCATGTTTGTTGTTAAATAAAATCCATGTAGTTGACTCCAGTACATGGTCTCGTTTGCACCTTAATTCAGGCAGAGGCATCTCTCACTAATAACAGGGACGAGAGGCTGAAGAACAGCCCCACAAAAAGAGATCTGGTGGCTTGGATTGATGGCAAGTTGGGTATCACTCAACAGTGTTCCCGGGCAGCCAAAAGGGCCAACCACATCCTGGGGTGCTTATCAAGCAGAGCACTTTGAACTGTTTGAGGGAGGTGATTGTCCTGCTCTACTCTGCACTGGTGCGACCTCACCTCTGCAGGGGGAGTTTTGTGTGTAGTTTTGGGCACTTCAATATAAGAATGACATCAAATTATTAGAGAGTGACCAGAAGAGAGTGACCAAGATGGTGAACAGCCTCAAGTGCAACCTTTACAAAGAGTGGCAGAGGCCACTTGATTTCTTCAGCTTGGAGAAGACTGAAGGGTGACCCCATTGCAGCCTACAACTTCCTTGAGAGGGATGTCATGAATGAGTATTTTGGCCACTTAAAGAATCACCATCAAAGTTACTAGAAAAGGAGGTTTTAATATATATTTGTGAAAGCGTGACTTAACAGAATTCAGTAGCAAAGTTTACTCTATTACCACATAAAATAAAGCATATAAAGAAAAACTGGATTAGAACATATTTAAAATAATTTTCACAGACTCTGGGTTTCAAAAGGATGAGAGTGCTAAAGGGTAAGGGAGACACTCCCATTGGGTCACAATATTCAGAAAGAATTCCCTTGCCAAATTTAGCCTCAGGCTTGCTCAAGAGTTTTATGTCTAAAGGACTTAGAAGCACTTAATCATTAACTAATTTAACACTTACAAAATTACTCAATAGAGTTTACTATAAGTAAAGTAACTGAACTATAAATCTAAGTCGGCAATATTCGTACTGTACTTGCTCTAGGGTATTTAAAGCCATTCAGATGCTCATACACACAGACACAAGGCAATATGTACAAAGGTACCTGTTAAAAATTCCCCCCACACCAAGGTCAGTGAAATACTCATGTGGAATACCTTTGCATCTCTCAGCAGGCTGAGCCTTGAGGAGTGGGGTATCAACCCACGCCCCATTGTCAGCTTTCAGTGACACTCCTGCAAGTATCAGAGTGTGAGAGTTGGCAGGCTCTTAGAGGTGTCCCACTCAGAGTGAGAGGCTGGGACATGCAGTCCACTGAGGTCCAGGAGAGCTCCAAGGGTCTCACTTAAGACTGCTGCTTATAGGGTTGCAAAATGCTTGGCTTCAGTCATCTGTCAGTCTCCAGGATGATGCAGGCAAGTAATGTTCCAGGGCTGTCAGGGCCTGGCTATCTCTTGTCCTTTGTTAGGCAACAAAAGCTTCTGCTAAGGACAGTGCCTTCCCACCTTAGTCATGCATGAGTTTTTGATAAGATTGAGGGAAGCTTCATTGCCTAACTCATTCCTCAAGGCTTAATCCTAATGAGAATTCCTGAGATTGTAGAGTAGCCTGAGGAGGGGAGGAATGCACCACCAAAGGGAGCAGTGGAGGAGGAGGAGGTGCTGATCTTCTCTCTCTGGTGACCAGTGATAGGAAATGGAATGAGGCTGTGTGAGGGGAAGTTCAGACTGGACATCAGGAAAAAGTTCTTAACTGAGAGGATGGTCAGTCAATGGAACAAGCTTCCCAAGGAATTGCTTGTGGCTGCAAGTCTGTCAGAATTCAAGGAGCATCTGAACAATGCTCTTTGTCCTATGGTTTGGTTTTGGAAAGTCCTGTGAGGAGCAGGGAGTTGGATTTGAGTGTCCTCACGAGTCACTTCCAACTTGAGATATACTGTGATTCTGTGATCTGAAAATCAGTTGCTACGGAGTTGAATATCCTCAACATGTCAGACGGGTTTCAAGAGCCCGTGCAAATGAGGAATTAAAACTTGTTTCTGTATTAAAACAAACTGAATATCATGCTACATTTCTAATTACCCCTGCACACATACCCACACCCTCTCAGGCACTTCACAACTTCCCATTACAGCAGAGATATCCGGAGTCTGTTGCAGTAGAAGCACTTGGCATGCTTATTGTGTAAGGGTTTACTTGTTGCCCAAGGCTTTATGGTTTCCTTGCCAGTCAGTGCTCAGTCTTTTGGGGATCCTAGACCTTTGCATTCTCCAGGTTCCAAGCTATCAGAGCATGCCTCCCAGCCTAGCGCTGTTGGTGTGGCACCCCTGCCCCTTCCTCCACTGTCAGGCATGGTCTCTCCTTGGAAAAGTGCGTATACTTGCACAGTATACTGTGCAAACAGGAGCTGCCTACAATGAGGTGTGACCAGCACTCTGTGAGTCAAGTTATCTGCCCCCCAGGCTGAATTTTCTCACCTTTTGTAAACATAACTGATGTCATCAGATAACTTCTACAACAGAAGTTGCTTAATGAAGAACTTTGTTTTCCTTAACTGGTAAGATTCACCCAAATCACTCAAGCATTGTGTAAGATTACATCCCCTAATAACTATGCAACAAATAAATAGGTAGGCAGAGACTACATATTAGATGGGTTTGTGTGAATTTTACTATATAAAAGACATAACTTCTTGCTCCTCAGTATGCTTGATTTGTGGAAACCTACACGTTGTACTCTGCAGGAATCGGGTGTACTGAGCCTTGGCGTGTGCCATGGCTGAACTGTGGACTGTGAACAGAGGAGAGCACTCTGAAAAAGTAAGGAAACATGACCACCATGAATTAGTCATTGGAAGGTGGTGTCAGGATGCTCTACTTGAAGGCTGATGCAGTCCAGCAATTATATGCGTTACACTGCACTGGCCCAAATTGCCAAGGTAACAGTGTTGGAAACACCAGGCTGAGAAGGACATCAGGAGTAGCAAAATTAAGGCCAATTAGAAAGAATTCATATGGGGAGTTTTGGGGTTTTTGGGAGGAATCTGGGCAGAAACAAGCAAGTATGTGCGGGGACAGTGAAAAGGTGGGCTCAGGGAAAGAGAAAATGGGTAATTAGATGTGAAGTAAAGACAAAGAAGGGTGAGATCTTTTGGCACTAGGACTGGGAGTGATTATGAATGGTGGCATTCAAAACTCAAGGTACTATGGACTAAGCACATCCTGGTTTCAATTTCCATTGTCTTGAGTTCACACGCAGTCCATGGCATGTCTCATTCGTGTGTTTCAGCTCATCTAGGTACCCTGATTCCATTTATAATCACTCTACACTAAGTTGATTTTTGACAAGATTGAGTCTGAATTAACTGGTCAGGTTACTATCATTTGTAGTCCACAAAAAGTTAATTTTATTCCAATCAAAACCCACCATCAGTAACAGTATTGTTCCCTGCATCTTGAAACACAAAAAGCATTACTGATCCATTGCACTGACTTTCCATAATTTGCAGAATAATGAAGGCACACATGAATTCTCAGAATAATGAAGCTCCCAGACATACTCCCACACTTGTTATTTCCATGATTTTTCGCTAATAATAGGAGGAAAGTCTGTTTTCACTGAAAGAAACAGTGTTCCACTTGTTATGGAGATGCTGTCAAACAGGATCCATTTTTTATTACCTAGATCCACATCGTGGCCCTACTTGTGTCCATCCCCTGGCCCTTGCTGAGACATCCTGGGGCTGCGTCCAACCCACCTGCCAGCCCTGCCCCACTGCCCATGGCAAAAGCAGACAGTGGGGGAAGGCATCCAGTTGAGGTTCATCTCAGGGCTGTCCCTGTCCCCAGTTACACACTCCCTCCTTTCTGACAGCAGATTATCACACCCACACAGTTGCATGTCACACAATTCAATGTTGCAGTAATTAGAGGCTGTGAACTGATGGTTGTCAGCAGGCGCAGGATGTTCGCTTTGTGAACTGAGTCTGGATCATGCACACCAAGCCCTGTCCTTGACTCCTTGCCAGTATTCCAAGTCCTCCCCTCGCAGTGAATAACGTGGCTATCAAAGGGATATAAACCAGCAGAATATTTTTAGTAGTCTACATGTTTTAACTGTGGTGCAAGTACTCATTTTTCATGATGGCATTTCATTGATTTTATATGACAGATGACCCATCCTATTTATAGTCACAGCAGGACCTTCACCTTTATCCTGAAAATTGTGTTCTGTCAACAACTTCAAACACAAAGCTGCATATACACATATTGCAGAGAGCACCTTCACTTCCATCATTTCTACTCTTGCATTTTCCTATTTTATTTTGTGTCTCTGACCATTCCTGATGCAACTCAGTTATCCAGGTTAAAATATCTCGCTCTGAAGGAGTTTCTAGTGAAGTTAAGGGCATAATGAACAGCATCGTCATTGCAGAAAAGGGTTTCGAGAAACTAAATCCCCAATGCCAATCAACCTGAGTTTCTTGAAACTGTCAAGATCGGTAATTTCAGTTCACAAAAGGCACAAAATTAATTTCTGGGCATAGAGCAGTGGTAGGGGATACAACATCATCAAGTCACCCCAAGACATTCCCACTCTTGTCTACTGTCTTCTGTAACAACTCTGTAACAGTTTTCATGCACCACTTATGCAGTCAGGATGGCTGAAGGTCACTCAACACTTGCAACTCTTGCTTCATCCTCATGACCTTGAAGGCTGGTCATGGTCACTAAACCCTTGAAGCAAAGGCCTCCAGTTGAGTCAGTAACTTGTAGAGTCACACACGTGGGGCATATTTCCAGTTTCCAGTTTCCTGTTTTCTTAATCTTCATGTGTAGGGGGTATTCATGTGAGGAACGGGCTACAGCATACCAGTATGATGTTCATGTAAGCCAAATTTATTAGTGCTCAGTACATCTCTTTTATAATATACATGTGTTATCTTTTGTTACAGGCTACGTCCTCTTCTACATACTTTATCAAATATTTCTTTTGTGTATCAGCATAATTCAGCAGCTTCATATCGGCATAATTCAGCGATTTCTAAACTATATCTAGCCTTCTCATCCTGTTCTTAACTTCCTTCTATCAGACTAGCTTGTTCTTAGCTTCCTCTTCTTTAAGTTTGCTACAATAATAATCTTGCTACCTTTACTCTATTATAATAGGCCTTGTTCAGTTATAATAAGCTTTGCTCTAATATAATAAGCCTTGTTCTATTACAATAGGCCTTGTTACAGCAAACTTGCTACATCTCCTTCATTTTCTCAGGCCTGTCTTTGTCAGTTTCTCAGGCCTGCAAGCTATAGCTTCACAGCACACTTGCTATAGCTTTACAACCTATCTATCATGAAGATCCCTACATTCATGTTTCCGTTGGGCGCCGAGGTTTGCTGTTACTGACTGTATCACGTGCCTCAGGCTGGCAGTCTCTCTAACAGGCACAGCCACCATTTTTTCATTCAGTTTCCTAATCCTTTTTTTCTGATGAGCTTTCACGTCTGATCCACAAATGGTTCCTAGACTGATTCATCCATTTATCAATCTCTTTACAGGGATCCTTATTGAAATAATCTTCCCATCTCCCATCTCTCCACCACATTTTGGCTCAAGCAAATATCCAGAATCATAATCCCTGTGCTCTATAATCTGAATCTCAAACCACTCATCCCTTTATCACTTCCTGACCTCTAAAATCACTGCCAGGCCTGCATACTGGGATTATCTGCCCAGAATTTCATCCCCATGGATGTTGACAGCTGCACACCCAATGCACTTAACGCTGAACTTCCAATAGTCGGTCACATTTTGCTTGTGCTGAAATTGCACATTCATGCCTCAAAGCCTTCCACCCACATGGTATTATTTTACAGTGGTTGGGCATTCTTGTTTTGGTCCTTCATCACTAAGGGCTTGGAATCATAACCTGAACAGAATAAAATTTAAACTCATACCAGTAATATGCCATAATGAGACAGATATTAAGGAGAAGCAGTTGAAAAAAGCGGTGTTGTATGCATGAATTATATTACCATTAATATATAAAGGGAACTTTGAAGGTTGAATGTGCTAAGACTATTAGAACTCTACACCCAGATAAAACTATCGAGATACAATATGTTGAAGTACATCAAGTTACATCAGAGAAAACATGAGCGATGCTACCAGGGCATTGTATCTTGATAGATGTAAAACCCATGGAGTCATGAATGGAAATGCTGTCACGACACTGTATTTTGATAGTGCAGCCTTGAAGCCCAAGTAATTTGGTGTTGCCTTTGCTGGTGCAGAGGCAGGAGGCTGCGCTTTAGTTCTGTACTGCTTCAAGGCTGAGATTTGCCAACAGTTGCTTTGTCTGAGCTCGTTTTGGTCTGCAAGAGGCTTTGCACTTGTTTGTTTAGATGTAACAGCAGTTGCCTAACAATCAGATTACATATAATATTATCTGAATTATTTTGACATTAGTTAACTTTGTGCAATTGTATGCTATACTGTTATAGAAGTTTTTTATGCAACTATGGTTGGAGCAAATAGGTCATTATTCTGTGTCAGTGACCTAGAATTGCCTAGAAGAGCAGGAGTGCAGGATGATAGCAGAGGCCTTGAAAGTCCAGGCACGTGATGATACCAGAGACCCCAGGGTCATAAACATATTACCAGTACTCGATTACCGGTCACTAAAGGAATGTAGCCTTGGGAGCTGGATAAAACCAGTTTTAAGGGAAGAAAAAAAAGAGAGAGAACAAAGAGCAAGTATCTAACATAATATAAACTAAACCACAGACAGTGAATTTTGTTATAATAAGGAATTGTGAAGCAATAAAGAAAGAGGAAGATGTGGTGCATGTTACAAAATATATAAAAATAAATCCAAGCACAGACCCTAGACTGAGGAAGTTTCCACCATCAGCATCAAATTTCTCCCAACGAAGAACAAGGGGCACAAACAAATCTCCTATTTCACGGTCAGCCGTTGGGGCCAGAGGGGTTGTGGGAGGGTGATTCTAACACCAGAGAACAGGGACAGGTACTAGGAAGTTTCCCTACAGCTGTTTTAACTGAGAATTAATGTGGCTTTTACTGTAAAAATTATATTATTTAGACTATTAACATTGCTACCATTGTCACCAGATTGATAGCAATGCTTTGCTGTTAAGACTTCAGTTATTTTAGTCACAAATTGTACTGGTACAACATTATTCTTTAGCCCACACAAGTGGTACATGTTGCAGCCCAATGTTGAAGAAAACCAAAACCCAGTAATTCAAACATTGCACAAGGGACCTGTAACATGACCACGTGTAGGACCTGTTGAGGATGTGTCTGACTGGTGTCAGAACTGGAAGCATCTTTAGGTGTACCCCTAAGGCTGCAACAAAGCCCACATACCACGAGCAGGGTAACAGTTATAACTCCAATGTAATAATAAAAACAGATGGCACAGGGGCCACTGTTTCAGAATCAGGTGTGCAGAATCAATCACTACCATTTTATAATCATGCTGTCTGTTTCAGACTTACCTTAGTAAAGGCAAATACACTTCTGAGGTTTGTGTGGTCTCTCATTGCTTCCACTTGAAGGCTGTTGTAACATGGGTGCAACCATTTGGGCCAAGAGATGAATTTTCAGGAGTATTTGCTTGTTCAGGCAATACAAATCTCAGAAACTTTTTCCTCTCCGTCAATCTGATAAGATACGCCCTGAAGGGGATTTCAGGATCTCTGACCATCTGTACCCGGAATGTTTGTTTTGTCTAAACCTTTCCAAACATGGACTGTATCACCTGATTTGTGGCTGATTGGTTTTTTGGGGATTGTAGCTGGGACCAGCTTGCCTTTCTGATGTTTTTATTGTGGCAAGACTATTGCCTTTGGCAATGCAGTTGAGGTGGTGTTGAAGGATGTGTTGAATGTGGCATTTTTAGTCTTGCGGCTTGAAAAGTTGCCAGTTTCAATTGTCTTACAGCCTCTTCCTGCCTTGGACCTGTCACAAAATGAGCGGTTTTGGTTGCTTAAAGAATCACTGTCGAAGGTATCGGTGAAAACAGACCTTAATATGAATTCGCAAAAGCACAACAAAGTTTGATGGCAAGGTTCACCCTACTACTTATTACATGGATAATACATATAAAGGAAAAGCAAAATAGAACCAGTTTAGAGTGATTTATATGGAGGATAGGGAGGTAAAAGGGGCAAGGCAGAAGAGGGTAAGGGTGACTCTCTCTAAACTCCTTCTCAGAGAGGAGTCTGGGTGCAGCTGGATACAAACTCAGGCTCAGACTTGGTCAATGGTTTACGTATAAAGGATTTAGCAGCCCTTAAATGTTAAATTAGCCAATAATCAACTACAATCATGGCAATAACAACAGTTATGGATTCAAGACAATAACATGTATACTATATTTGCTATAGGGTGTTCAAGTCAATACACACACACACGAAGATACGTATATGTACAAAGGTGCACCTATTAAAAATTCCCCTCAGCAATGATTGAAAAACCCACATCTAATGCCTTTTGGCATTTCTCAGTGGCAGGGGCTGAGCCTCAAGTAGCTGGGATATTAGCCCAGGTCCCATTACCAGCCAAAGGTCCTCCAAATTTCACAAACTTGGGAGTTCACACACTCTGAGAGGTCCCACTCAGAGGAAGATGCTGGTGAAGCCCGCTGCAGTTCAGAAGAGCTCAAAGGGTCTTACTTAGGAATGCTGTTTATACGGTCATGAGATGGTTGGCTTCAGTCACCAGTAAATTTCCTGGCTGCAATCCAGGACTGGCAATTACTGAAATTTTCAAAATTCCAGTAAGGGTGGTACTGTTCCACTCAGGCTACAATTCAGATAAGGGATGTTGCTGGGCTGTCAGGGGATGACAGATTATTCCTACTCTCCCCTCCCACCTTGGCCAGGCAGCAGGAGTTCCTGGTAGGGTCAGTGCTGCTCCCACCTCAGCTTTGCAAGAGTTCCCAGTACGGTCAAGGGGCACTTCACTGCTCAGCTCTTACACAAAGGCCAAGGCCACAATTATTGAGATCATAGAGCAGGTGCAAGCAGGCCAGAGGAGAGAGGGTGAGGATGCATCCCCATGGGACTCCATTCTGACTCATTAAATGCACCTGTTAGGATTGAGCAATGGTCACGTGGTACTCATGAGCCTAGGGTGTAATTTAATGATTGTGTAGTTAATCAATGTGTTTAATCATAAGCACATGTGCAGTATATTTTTCTGTCCGAAACACCATGTGTCTTTGATCACCAATTGAATTTATTCTTCCTAGGAACTGTATGTTTATTAATGTAGTAAGGATATTAGGATGTATTACCAAGGCAGTTTCCAAAGCTAAGTCCCCATTCCAAATCTGATTGCTACTGGGATTGATGAATCTGTATTGTGAGCAAAGCACTCACTATAGGAATGCAGGTGACCACAGAGCTGGCCACCCTGACCACAGATAGGGTCTGTGCAGCGTGCCATGCCATCATCAGTCCAATGACTAGGCCCCTGTTCTTCAGTTATATTCAGGTGGGTGCTCCACCACACAACTTCTGTTTTATCTTCTTTATTTCTAAACTTATTTTTTATCAGCCAACACCTTCTGCTTGTCCGCCCAGAGCTTTTATTTTCTTTATTCAATAAGCCACCCTTCAGTCTGTGTTGCTGCTAATGTAGCAAAATGAGAAACAGAGGGTGCTTTTTGTCTTAAACAATACCGATTTAACTCACATTCATGGTCTTACAGCATCAAACACACAACCATTAAGCATACCTGTCATATTCAATTCGTCTTGGCCAGATTACTAAGAGAGTCTGTGGTCTGTCTGGCCAAGATACTCAGATATGACAAGAAAGACAAGGAATATCAGCTGAAGAGTGGTCATCATATCTTTTTTTGACTGGGGAAAAACAAGTGGGTTTTGAATGTGCCTTTTACTCTTCAAGGTACTTCTGGAGTTGGCAGTGATTGTAATCTTATTTTTCCATCCTGTGCAACCTTCCTGAACTAACTTTGCTGATATAGTCCTCCGTGTGTCTCCCTCTGGAGATTTTATGGATCAGATCTGTTCATTATCTTCCTGCCATTCTCCACATCTTCAGTTCTGTCGTTCATTTTCCTAGTATGCTCACTGATGTTCTGGGGTCCTGGTAACAATCTGGTCTCTATGCCGCCAACACTCACAGTTCTTTTAACCTTGTTTTAACTGTTTCTGCTGGTGCTTTCAGACACATTTTGTGTTTGTACACCTTAGTGTTCCTACCACAAATCTCTGCATCAATAGACCCAGCCACTATATAGAAATTGGCTTTTTTTTTGCTCAGTCAAAATTATCAGTCTCTGTGTGTGGTTCCTACCTTTTTTTTCTTTTCCAATGAGTGGGTCTAACCACTTCCTTCCACAATGAAGTGATGGAAAGATCTCTTCTTGCCTTCTCACTTTGGATTTTCTGCCAACTTATATGGTAGTTAATGAAACAAAACTCAGTTCAAGGTCCTACAGAAAAGGAAAGTGATTTCTACTTCGTAAATCAGCTGACTGTGTTTACTCATATTTTCACCAGCAGAAGTATCAGTATGTGTGTGTCCAGGTAATCTGGCCAGGACAGTTTGTGCACAGCATGTTGGACAGGACATGCCAGTACTAAATCCTGTCTACATTTCCTACATTCCTCTTCATTGTTGTTGGATAGCCTTTGAGAGTCAACAGTTCCTCTAATCTTGGTATTTAGTTTCACTGCACATGAGTCTCAGACAACACTGCTGGGTCATTGTTTTGCTTTTGTTTTCCTTTTCTAGTTGCATTCTGGCTCCAGCCCAATTCCTTTATCCTCCTGTCATCTTATCTCATGGTTTCATTTTCTTGTTCTCTGGTTATTGAATGAAACCATTCACAGGTTGCACTGTGATCCAGGTGAACTTCTGACCCTAGATAACTATATATGCCATTATTTTAGTTCTTGTTCTACTGTTTCTTCTCATGTTTCCACTTGCCCAAGCACATTTCCACTCTCACTTCCAGAACAACCTGAGTATTAATGGTGCAAATGTCTGCCTAAGTTCCAAATAAAAGTTTGGTGTCCGTTTGCACATTAGGATTCCAAGTTGCTTTCTACTTGAATGCCATCAATCACTAGCATAGTGTATAAAAGTTAAATTGCTAGTCCTATTTGTCTATTCTGTTGTCAAACAAGTTCTAGCTGGACTCACCACAGGAAAGTTCTTTGCTTCTGAGGTGTCTTTTCTGTTATGCTTTCCAGTTCTTTTGGATCTTTTTAGTAAGAATGCTTGCAGCATAGGTTAATACACTGTTTTAAAAGTTGCTAAGGCATATTCAGTATCTGTGGACCTAGCAACCCAGGATTGTGTAGTGTCTTAAGAACAGAAGCTTATCAAATGCCCTAAAAGTAGCCCTACAGTTTTCTTGGCTCATCCCTCTGGAGAACATGTGCGTCATGCACAACACTGCAGAGAACTTGAGGCCTTACAGAGTGTTTTGTGACAAAACGAGAGCAAAACCAGCTAGTGACTGCCCGCTACAACAGTCCCAGGGCAGCCCCAAATATGGGTTCTACCCAGCGTGCAAGAAGCCAGTTCACACAGAGTTGAGATATTTATTTCATGTCTGCACTGAGGTGGGTGCAAGGTGGTAAATCCAAAGCTAGCACCCACTCAGTATGCCATCTACCTGCTTTTATGCCCTTCAGACTGTGAAAGATAAACATTTCCCCTCCACACCACAGTCTAAACCCACATCCATTGTGAGTATATCTTCCCACCTTCATGTAAAGGCACAGCACCCATTTATTTTAGCATGCATGCTCTGTGAGGAAGGGGCTTATTTGAGTAAGGGGATGCTACAGCCTATGGGTGTGTATTTTACTATGCAAATAACTAAAGGTTAGCACACAAGTTCAACCAAAATTCTTCTTTGGCCTTATCACCAGTTTGTTCCAGTGTTATCTCCTTGTTTGGCAGATTTATGGTGTCATCTTGTTCTCACTTCTCTGCAGTGGGGCCTTGATTCTTGGTTTCTGATGGTTATCGTGCAGAGATAGGGTTTATTACAACACCTCTCACCATTTGTTCAGCTCCTCTCTTGGGTTTCCATAATTTTCACAAGAAAGAGTCCCAGTGACAATATAGTCTGATGGAAATATTTCATCCCAAAGCAAGATTGGTAATGCCTTGCCTGTGCAGGGCGAGGTTCAGAGGTAATTTAGAGATCTGTCCCTTTGCTGAGGAAAAATCCTCTTTAAACACACTTGCTTTCTACCTAAATGGTAAACAGAATGCTGCCTTTCAAGGGCCAGCTTGCAGCCCAGTTTATTTGCAAATTGGTCTCTTGAGAGAAGGGTCTGATGTTGTCTGGAGTACCCCAGCTCTGAGGGGGGTACCTTTGCCATTTAGTCATTGATTCAGACAGGCTAAGCTTGGCCGAAGCTTTTGTATAGGATCAGCCTCTGGGATCTGTGGTAATTTAAATGTTGCAGTTACTGTTTCCTTTCCGGTTTTTCTAAAGGTTTGATTTGATTTCTCTGCATCCCCATCAACTTGAGGATTTTCTAGTACCATACAAGTGTGTTTTATAACCCCTTTTTTACAAATCAGTTGAACTAACTCTTCTCTGAAGTATAACTGGATTTTATGAAAGGGCCCCTTCTGAAAACCATGTATTCTGTCAGGTATGGAAGGTCATAAACCTCCATGCTACCCTTTTTTAGGAGAGTTTCAATCTAGTTGGTTGATGATATCAACAAAGACAAGTAAATAGTTTTTTCTCCCTGCTGTAGTTTGCAGGAACCTTGCATGAGTGATGCAAAAGTCATGGTGATGACCCTGGGTCTTGTGGTACTGAAATTTTATTCTCCTTTGGCTCATTAAAGCTGTGGCTTATCTGATTAATTAAGCATTGGGGTATTGGAGCTTTTTTGTGTTTTTTTTTTCCTTTAGCATAGCTATTTAGTGCTGATTTGTTTTTTTTTCCTGAGTGTAGGTATTTAGCACTTGTTTGGAGGATTTTCAGGACTGTTGGATTAACTCCTATCTGCTATGACCAGAACCAGCTTTCTGCTTCTGCAAACTTCCTGCACTTCTGTGGAGTCTTAGAACCACGTGCACATATGTTATGTCATACAGCATGTTTATGATGACTTCTTTTATATCATTTGACTAATCTTGTGGTGTTTGTGACAGGCAAATTTAGCCACAAAGCACCAGTTTTAACCACATAACTTGAACAGATTTAGGCACAAAATTCTGAGTAGATGAGCAAGTGGAGGTATGTGTGGAGGGTGTGGAAAGGTATTTTATGTCTCTTGCCATGCAAGAAGTTTGCGTGAGAGAGCCCATGTGGTGGTGACTACAATCTTTCTCTGTCCCTCTCTCTTTCTTTCTCCCCCCCTTCTCTTCCTATTTCTCTCTCTCTCTACCTCACATTTATTGTTAAGTACTATTTGTACCATTGACTTTGGCATATGATCTTGTTTGCACCTTAATTCAGGCAGAAGCATCTTTTAATAATTGAACCCTAACATTATTCCAGAAGTGGGATCCTAACGTTATTCTGGTGGGTCTTAACACTCCTGTTCCTGAATCAAAAGCAAATCCACCACTTCCAAGAAAACACCCTCATTCTCACAAATGTATTAATTTCTAAGCATCAGCATAAATTTTGAGCTCACTCTCCCTTGAACATCGTCATTGTTCTAATTTTCTAGACACCTTAGGAAAAAAGTCTTGTGGGGCACATTACTGTTGCAGTTAGTGCCCTTGGTGTGGATTTCAGCTGTGTCCCAGCTGTCTCAGGTCCATGCTGTCATGGATGGAGTGATGCACTTCACTTGCAAGGGAGAAGCAACAACATAATTTATCAATATAAAGCAGTGAGTTAACAAAGCAAATGTGACGGTGGTTTAACAAGATTCAGTACAGTACATTTGGTTACTTACTGCATGGCGAACAGGGTCAAACAGAGAGATCCTCCCACCGTATCACAAGTTGGAGAAAGGACCCCCTTACTTTCTAAACTCCTTCTCAGGGAGGAGTCTGGGTGCAGCTGGATCCAGACTTAGTACCAGACTTGGTCAAGGTTTGTGTCTAAAGGATTTTATGTGCACAATCAATCATTTACATAATTTAGCTAAGATTTCGAAGTTTAGCATGCTGTCAGTCACCCACCAAGAACCTGATGTGGCAAGGAATCTCTCGCCCTGGAGACTACCCTTGAGAGGCGTCCTTGTTCCATGGGTACAGTGTGCAGCCTGCTGACCTGCAGGAATGCTCAGTGGGCCCTGGGCTGTACAGTACTTATGCAGCAGGATGTTTGACTTATAGTCACATCTGCAGATCAGCAAGACACCTGGGTCATTGTTTCAGAGAGAACTTGGTCGCCATCTTGCCATCCATCCCCCAAAGTCCAGAGTAAGCTGGATGCATCTTGGTGATGGCTATGCCTTAGGGGGTGTGTGGGTGTGTGAAACCACACCTCCACTATACTGAATGCCATTCACATTGTTGTTTCCACTTTAAAATCCACTGTAGGAAGTTTGTTTAATACAGGGGAGTATTTACACTGACAAAAAATAACATACCACACACAGGGTAGGTCGCTATTTTCATCAGCTCTCACTGAAATCAGAAGTGCAAGGGTGAGGTTGGCACCACAAAGAGGCAAGGTGAGGTCCGGGGAAGTGAGACCTAATCCTGACCCATCTGCTTGTGAAACCACAGCAAGGTGAAGTTGCATGATAGGGCTGTGTCACTGTTACGTCTGAGGCGCATAAAGAAAACGACCCAGAGTCCAGGCTCATGAACAAGTGGAAGCCGAAGCTTTTCTTTAATAATTTTCTGACTACTATATAGGATAGATCGCAAAAAGTGTGCTGAGTGGCAATAGGTAATTGGTTCCTCGGCCATCCACCCCTTGAGAGGATTGGCCAAGTTCTAAGATACCTATTCCATAACATTTTCAAAGTCAAAGCCGTAACAATCTTGCAAAACAGCCTGCAGGTGCAAGAAGTTTATGAAACTGTGACCTTGTTTAAAATAGTTTACATAGGAAAGACAGTCTTCTCACAGAATATTGAGAAAAGGCTGAAGAATTTCTCTGCTTCTAGCTTTTTAGCACCTACAGGGCTGAGCCACTCCCACGACTCATCATCACCTTTTATTTTAGGTTCATTTTTCTGTAAGAACATAGATTGCCTCTTTGGGCCAGACTTTTCAGTTGTAGGGAACATGAACTCATGGCTGCCAGCAGTTTTGCTTATTAGTTATATGAGTGAAAGGCTGTGAGAATACTTTCATATTTCTGCAGCCCTTACTGGCTGTCTGCATCTCTCTGCCCCTTCACAGTAGCGCAGGCATCTCACCAGGGTCAGCCACAAGGTCAGGAGAGTAAAAAGTAAGTGAATCTAAACACATCAGGTGAATACTGTACTTGGGCTACACAGACCAGGTGATAAGTGTTTATCACTAAATGAAGAACTAAGACATTATGAAAATTCTGGAGAGGCACCTGATTGGAGGGGAAATGAACACTCCCCAAAAACCTTGGATGAAAACAACTGCTGTGTAACATGAAGCTCCAGCTTGCCTCCTGGGTAATCCACTGACTCACAGGAGGTCAGCAGGGGTTAAGCAGGAAGGGTTGCCCAGCATACCTGAGGGTGAGAGGGCAGGAGCCTTTGGCAATGAAGAAAAGGAAATGAGCTGGATGAGCAATCAAGTTCAAGAGCTACTGAATCAATTGGACCCTCTTCCCTGGAAGCTCAGGAATCCCAAAGCCTTTGATGGGAATGGACTGGGGATGCATCATGGTGCAGTTCCGCTTCCAGGCATGGTACCGCAAGTGCCTGGAGCTAGAAAGAGCTTTTAGCTTGCTGAAAGAGCTGTTAGCTGCTAATGCCTCTGCCCTGAGTGGCCTTTCAAGGGAATGATTCTCCCTTTTGCTCCCAGGAGAAGCAGCCAGCTACTGCTCCTGACTCAGCCCAGGACTTGCATTCTCTGCTGGTGCTGCCCCAAACACTGCTTCCAAATGAAGAGCCCCTTTCTGTTAAAGCAGGTAAGCCTAAAAAAGCTTCATAAGAATCAATGTAAATAGCAGAAGGCAGCAGAGCAGGCCTGTCCGAATCCCACACAATGGACCTTGACTTCACTTGTTATGAAATGAGGAGCTAAAAGTGGGTTAACCATGTTAGCGATCTGGGTTCATGGGCTTGCTCATCAAGCCCTTGTCGGGGGGAACCAGGGGTCTCAGTCGTGTGGCTGAAGACAAACAGGTCCATATCAAACAGGAGCAGGAGTGTCAGTTACATGACTGAAGACTCAAGATGGCTGCTAGAAGGTCATTCCACAAAGCTAGCACCCCATCTGAAGAATATATGCATAATTATATGCTTCGGATCCACCTCTGTCCCTATCTAACACCTATTCTTTGTTTGCTAACTAGTCCTGCAGGCAACATAACTACTGCTCATCTTTTGAGTCAGGGGGTTTCTTAAGTCGGTGGGCTGTGAGTTGGTGGTCACAATCTCCCACTGCTGGAATTACTTTTCCTTTAAGGACAATGGTTTTGAGCCAAAGACGTTAATTATTGTGATAGATAGATGCTATAATATTGGCTTTCTGCAAATGTTAAGATGAGTGATGTTAAAGTAGCTTTTGTAATAGATATTATAATAGTGGCTTTCTACAAATAGATGCTATATGTGTAAAAGTAGCTTCATTACAGATAGATGCTGTGGCTTTGTTGTGAGGATGTGGTTCCTTTTTTTTGGCAGTAGCTGGTGCCTTTATTTCTGTCATTTTAACCTAAAATAGTGAAATTGCTATGCTTGTGAGCTGTCTGCTTGGTTGGATAACGTCCAACCAACATGTGTTGAGGACCCCTGCTACTGACATGCCAACTATCAGCGATCACCATCTGCAGAGACTATGGACCAAAGCCCACTCCGGGGGTGATAATGGAAGCGGACTAAAACCACAGCCAAGAAATGCGCATGCTCTAAAGAGGCGGACCCAAGGAGGAGCCATGCTAAACAGTTCCTGGAACATGTAAACTAGTTTGAAGAAAAGTTTGAATATGTATAAAAAGGTTTGAATATGCATAATTGTTTATGAATATGTAATAGACTGATGTGTATGTAAAGGGGGTTTCTGAAGTAGCAGGCATGCTCTTGGCTGAGCACCAAAGCACCCAGCGCTGTGAATTTTGCTTTATTATCTTTGTCCCTTATTGTCCTTAAACTTTTCAGTCCTAACAGGAGAGTGAACCTCGTTTTTCACAATTATGTAGTTCACATTCTTGATTTAAGATGGGCCTTGAAGCCAAGATCTATAGGCTGGCCTTTAAAGACATTGTTCCTTGGCATGCTTTTGAATCCTTTACTGATTCTTTAGGTCACCTTGACCTTCTGGCATAACCCAGGAATTTTCCACGTACACTGAGCAGCAACTCTTAACCCATACCACCAGTGACAATTTTTAACAAGACCTGTAGCAAAATGTGTACACGTGTACATTCATGTTCCTGTATTTGATTCTGTCAAGTAAGACTCTGATTTTCACCATCGTGGTTTGTGTGTCTCACTGGGAATTTGGACATTAAGCCTGCATGCTTGCTACCCGGGACCTTGGAGATCCCAAGCATGTAGGTAGCATTTGAATGAATTTTCTCAAACCGCTTTTATTTTTTTCACTCTCTGAATGTTCTCATGGCTCTCAGTCCGAGATCATCTGCTGGGGAAAGACAGGGCTTCAGAGGATTTGGTGGGACCACTCTGTGTCAGAGGTGTCTCTTTTAGTGAGCTTATGTCTCCTGTAGTGCTAAAGACAGCTGTAGTCTTGGCTGTGATCTCTCATGAGTGAATAGCTGTTCTTTTGCTAGACTATAACCAACTCGTTAAAGGACGACTAAGCTAATTCACACTTAAATGCTGTCTCAAAGTACACTGTAAACCCTCCTGCCTTGAAAAATGAAAAGCAAGGTGGGGAGGCAAGGTCACACAGAGAAGCTGTGATTTACTTGCATCTCATGGGAACAAACTGATAAAAGCCCATTGTTTTCCTGGATACATATTATCACTAAATGTATTTAGGGAGGCACTTCTATCAAAATAATACAGATCAGTAGCAGGACATTTTTCTCCTGCAAACAGCATTTAGTCCTATCAGGTGTAAAGGAGAAGCAGCCCAAGAATTTAAACATAGATTAAGTAGCCAATTATTCCACAGTAAACTGTGTTTTCTCCTCTATCTGTGTTTTCTCCTCTATCTATGTACCTATAGCTTTTGCTTTTTAACCCTGTTAAATCAAATGTTGCACATTGCCAGAATGCCTGGCATATATGCTAAAATCACAGAATCACAGAGTGGGTTGGAAGGGACCTTTAAAGATTGACTAGACAACCAAAATGTATATAGAGCCAGTATTCACAGTCCTTTACTGTCTCTCTCTTCACTAATAAGAAAAATTACTGGCAGTGTACAGTCATGTTCTCTATGCCAAATGAAGAGCCTTTCCCAAAAATGCATTGCGTGTTCTCACAGGGACATAAGCACTGAATAAAAAGCAGATTAGTAAGGCTTCCTTTCTCAAGGCTGAACTTTCAAAACATGGCAAAGCTGTGATATGTTTCATGGATTTATACAGGTTCATGCCTTAAGAGGAGTAGTACCAGCAAGTTCAGCTATTTATATATAATTTAAACGGGGGGTGGGGAGGGGATAAGTGCCATTAATTTCTATCAGGTGTTTGACTGTCTGCCTTTTCAACTCTGCTGTCTTCCCTGGCTGGTTCACCAGAGTTACCTGGGTCTGGGTTACTTGTTTCAGGTACATCATGCTTTTGCCTTGTCTTGAACTGTTTGGAGTGAATGTATTCTGCTGTCTCCTCTTACAGAGAGAAATATGTTTGGCTCCTGCTTGCTATTCTCCATGGGAAATTTAAGGATATCTTCACTGAAAGCCAGTAAAATAGTTCCTGTCTCTAGAGAAGATAAGTCCTTGTAGGGTGTTTTCCTTCTGCCACCGTAAACAGCTGTGGGCATCAGCCCTCAACAGCTTTTTGATAATTCCCAAAGATCTTCCCTTCCACTGGGATTACACAAATGACAGGCTTGAGGACCTCCATCCCCCACACACTTTGATCACTTTCTGAAAGGGACAATAATCCTCAAGAAGGCACATGCCAGGCTCATCCTGTTATCCACTGTGGCCCCAAAAGGAAAACTGGGTTCTCTCTGCTCTCTGGTAAGAAGACTCAGTTCAGAAAGGGCTTACTGGAAATTCCCTAAAAGTGCAGCTTCTTATTGCATCTTAGAGTGGGAATATAGAGAAGGTTATACCGAGGGCTGCGTTAGCAGTCTGCTGCAAATGCTTCGCCCTGTGTGCACAAGAAAGCAGCAGATCCTGACAGCTGTTTTGAGGCCAGGTGGGACACATGCTCCTACACTGAGCAGTGAGGCTGTGCCAGGTACAGCTGTAGTAGCAGAGCCTCACAGACAAGCAGCATCTCAAGGTACCCTCCTCTAAGGACAGGTGCATTCACCATACAGGAATGGAGCTGATGGACACAGCACCAGCATGTTTTTGTCCCTCAGATCCCTACAGAGGTCAAGGGACTTTTCTACAAAAGGGCTGAGTCTCTTTTTGCTGCCTAAAGTCTGAGGGGCCTTCCCCCATGGAGGACGGTAAAAAAGCACTGTCTCTGGAAAGCTGTACCCACCCAAATACCATTTCATAAACTTCAGTAATCACCTCTGCCTGGGCTTGTGCCTGGGCTTTTCCCATCGCATGGTCAGCCTGTTTCTGTAGGATATGAGCCTACATCATGTCATGAGTTGTTCCCATTCAATTATTTCCAAGTTACAGACTGAAAAAGATTATGGGGGCTGACTCACCTCTGGAGCTGTCATTGATCAGTCTTCCCATTGAACTTCTGCTCTCAGGCCACCCACACCTTTTCCTCTGCTTTAAGGACAAACACTGCGTGTTGCTTCAGTGCACCACCGAAATGCATCAGCAGGCCACAACCCACGAGTTTTTGTTAGGAAAAAACAAACAAACTTTTTAACACAAGTTTGTTGATTTTTTATCAGCAAAGCTCATTCTTGTGTATTATTTCTGAAGGAAAAGGCTGGATGACCAGGGTGGCATAGGTTTGGAAGGAAAGCCAGACAAACAGGTTTTTAGACTATTTAATTTTCCTTGGCTTTAACAGTTTTGTTTGATGAACTTAAAAGTAAAGGGCAGGTAAGTATGTTCAGAAGGCAGGGAAGGAGAAGGAACATTTGGATTTGCCAGCCACTTGCAGCTCAATTTGTAAACTAAATAATAAAGGGTACATAATAGGAATATTCAGGAATTCTGAGAAACTTGGGAACTCTAAACAGCTATACAAGACAAAGAAGGTATTAGGGCTATCTGGAATCACCCTTAGGAAAATGTGACACCTACAGCAACATCTGAAAGACCCTTAGTCTGCATCTGAAGTAAACAAACTTATCTTGATTAGCAAGAATGCATGAAGACTCTTAGCTACAGTCTTCTCCTGGGTGATCTACGGATAAACAGCATACCAAGCTAAAGAAAACCCCACCCTCCCAGAGAAAAATCAACCATTCTCACTGCTGAGGTGGAAGTGCCTCTACAGTGTGGGTGTGAGACTGCAAGAAACATTGCTTGGATTCCTGTCTTCTTCAGGACTGGGTGTGCAGAACTCAGCGTCAGGATATGTATTTGTATATATGAAGTGTTCTGTTATTGGAAGGAACAACTGCTGACATCCTTCCCACAACAACTGCTGTGGTGAAGCTTTTCTTACCTCAACTTCTGGGCAATGAGAGGCATCACACCTTGCATCCACACATATCTCAGGCTGGCAGTGGAACAAGAAGCCACTAGTCACTTATGGACTGTAACTACACAGTAACTATCTACATATATATATATACACACACACAGATATGTGTACATATATTTATACTACGTGGTAATATAATAAAAGCAGGGCATAGCTACTACAAAAACAAGAGGAAGATAAAGAAAAGCTGAAGACAATTATGTATAATTCACATAGGTTTCCTCAAGTGGCATAAGTACGCTGGCAGGATCACTCTTTTATTAGTGTAGTTGAGGCTTCTTAGTTTCTGTCAATACAGCTGCGTCACTACAAAATAAATAAAAGCACCCTGGTGATAAACAGTGCTCTGGGTCAAAGTAAAGGAATGTAGGCCTGGCCTTAGGTCTTATCTTTGCAACATAATTAGCTGACAACAACCATATCCATGAGCTTAACTGTGAGAACTGTAACAGAAAGGCTAAACTTGGTGTGAATGGAGCATAAGTGGGACTGTCTGGGTGTGGAGACAGCCAAGTGCACACATCAGGGAGCACATCAGCCTGCGTTAACAGCACCCAACTAGTGCTCATCAAGAACCATCCGGTTTCACAGGACAGGACAGACATGCAGACAAGTAACTGTAATGAATCCTGATGACTCACAGAGATAGAAAAACAACTGATCACTGCCAAGATAGTAAATTACCGAAACTACAAACTACCTATCCAAACCCTGCCCATGGTCCTCAGCCTAAGAACCACCCAGGAGCTGGGGAGTACTTAGTACTTAGCATCACTTGTCCTCCCTGTCACAACAGGTCCTGGATACAACACCCGGATGGTGTCATGGTGCCTGCCTGGTGGTCGCACAGCTTGAACACCCAGGCCCTGGTATCTGGGAAGCCTTCTTGGACACCACACACCTCTGGTGCATGTGTGGAGTACTGAAAGTAGGTTTGATTCAGTTTGTTCTAAACAAAGTCACCCCCTGTAAGTTCTCACCAGGGTATTTCCTATGCAGTTCATACAATACTGCACTAGTATTTCCTGTGACCAAACCCTCTTCAGGTCAATCCAATATTTTAACCATCTCCAACTTAACTGACTTCAGAGGAGCCCTTTTCCACCCTCACAAGACCATCATTACTCCTACAAATGAAGTTTTACATTTACCCCCTTAATATTAGTTGTAGCATATTTTTTGTGTCCTCGTTGGGCTTTTATTGTCCCAAATGCAGGGTCATTACCAGTGGGCAACTCAAATTCACATGCCAAGGAGAGATATTTCTATTTCTTTATTGTAGTTTGCACAAAGTAGGGTGCTGTGTGGTAACCCCCAAAGGGTGACTCCCCAGTCATCAAAACTTTATACTACTTATACATTTTAACAAACAAAGGCACCAGCATGAATTGGTTACAAATTACATAGCACTTTTATTATTTCATACTCAAACCTGTATTTGCTAATTTGTATCTCTCACTTCTGATGCTAATTAGTCCACATGGATAGTTCTTCCCTCCATTTGCACTGGGGGTCCATTTTGAGGAGGCAGTCCATGGGTCAGTGTTCTCCCCTGCTAGAACTACTTTTCCCCCAGTTACTGCTCAGTCCTGCTGACTTTACTACTGGTGGCTCTCATCCAGACAGCCCATTCATCTCGGGATTGTGCTCCCTTTTCCTTAAAACAAAGGATTAGCCAAGCCTACAAGTTTCTATAAATTTCACAATGCAGCTGCTTAATCCTAACTGCCTAGATATAGCTACTGATTAACAAAAAAAAACCTGCAAAGTTTGGTTCAGATAGGGAGACTAGGTAACTTTCTCCATCATTATTTCACAACTTTAAGGTAAAACAGTGAGGTTAAAAAAACCCAAACCAACAAATTTGGTAAGACATTGAAATCCTTTATATTAAAAAAAGAAACAATTAAAGAACACAAGGACTCTTTTTTTCCTTTTCTTTTTTTTTTTTTGAATAGAGGTAATCTTTAACACATTACAGAAAACATTAATATTAGAGCAACTGTATCACTTTGTTATGACCTACCATGATTCTAAAATATTTGTAATAAGTTGACAATTGGCCTTGTCAAAGATTAATCACGTAATTATCACTGCGACCTATTTCACTGAAACCCATTGCAAGCTGATCTCTTACCAGGGACTCTGTTGATTCCCATGGTATACAATATATCAAAATGTCAACATTAAATTTTTAAGATATTAAAATGGGCTAGGAAACCATACTACTGTGCTGTGTGCCAGAGTGGTATTTCAAAAACATAGCCATGAAGGTCCATTTGTATTGTGGATGGAAAAGGAATGGGAGTATATCACGTCCGTAAAATGTTCATAACAGCTCTAAACGCTCACATCCACACTTCTGATTAGCTCTTTAAGTGATACTTGTGGAAAACTGCCAGGCTTGCTATGTCAGGATTCATAAGTGCTGTGATATGCCAGCCAAAATTCTCATGAAGTATTGAGGATGGTTGAGCAAAAACATGAGCTAAGCCATGCTTATTTTGCACCTGGCTGGAGCAAGGCTTAACAACAGAACATTGTCTGTGAGGAAGCGGAGGCCTACAGCCCAATGTTGTCTCTGTGAAGCACAGAACAACAATAGCATCTCTGTACCAGCCTCACTCCCCCTCGTCCATGGGTGCCTTGTTATAACTCTGGTCCTTTGAGGAGATAAGGATGTAAAGACTCTCTGGCGAAGGTCAGATGGCCTTTGCTGCTGCCTCAGCCAGAGGAGGAGGGTACTGAAGTGTCATGGTTCTGTTCTTTGTGTCTCTGTAAGTCACGGAACTCTGTTTGACCAAAGCTAACCAAAAACCCTCATTGTCTCTCATTTGCATATTAAAAAATTTCCCCACCAATAACAGCATGAGAAAACAACTGTTCCCAAATTGAATCCTGCATTTGCAGGATATGATATTCCTGAACCGACCATATTTGACTACAGTCACATCTCCATTTTTCTAAAAGTATGCATTTTATATTTCAAATCCTCTACTTTAGGAGAACAAGAATATGACCCCACTTTGCAGACAAGGTTGTGGGCTGGCTCCTCTGTCCTCCCCAGAGCAGCAACACCTCTTTGCTAAGATCTGCACCTCCAGCTGCATTGGAGTATACCTGGGAACACCTATAAGTGGCACTATACACTTTTATTTTGTAGACCTCATGCATTTATCACCAGTAATCTTACAAGAATCTACATTCTGTTGCTTGAATAAGCTACACTTTTTGTTAATCTGTGATCACGAAAATTCTTATTGAACACGACCTATAGTGCCAAATTGGTTATAATCAGAGATTAAAACCTGCCTCACCCAACCCCTCTGATCTGAGGAGAAGCTGGAATGCCAGAGGGGTAATTTTCTGCCTGGTTTCATACACATATCACAACCTCTGACATAGCCCAGTTTTGTATTACTTTAAATACCTTTCAGTGTGTTATCCCTTGCTGATTCATTCTACACCACACAAAAACAGTATCTTCAATCCTTTCTGTTTGTGGTTATCTGGATGAAGGAAATACTCTGCTAATGGAACAGACCTGCTCTCAGGCTTGTGCTGCATCTTAACTCTTACCATACGGGGCTGTGACCTGAATGCTGAGTCACAGGGCCTGCCAAGGGGGGACAGCTGCAGGCAATAAACTGAATACACACATTTTTATAGTCAGGGCTGATGAAAATTATGATGAGGGAGAATGGAACCCTGATGAAACAAATTTTTGTTTTATTTATAATAATTTTTTTTAATTAATACTTGCTACCGTGAAAAGCAGTTAATAGGTATGCCCATTGTACAACCTTTCATTCTAGCATACAACAGTGTGATCAAATAAAGTCCTTCTCAGGCAGAGAAGGAGGCTGAGCCCAGAAGAATCCACCCCTGAACTTGTGGTGAACTCAGTATGTCAGGAGATGGGTTCTTGGCACTAAATCAGTTCTGTGTGCTCATACGATGAAGTTCAGACACAATCAATAAAACTGATAGTTCTTCCCCACATTACAAGATGTCAGTCCTTTGATTCAAGGTGACCCAGACCCTACAGATCACGACTGAAAAGCAACTCTCCATTTTGAGCCATTGTTACTATATGTAATAACTGTTAAAAAGCAATTAAGAAATTTAGAATAATAAAAGGACTAATTATAATCCCCAATAAACTCTGCTCTGATAACTCAGTGGTTACAGCTCTATTGATTAATCTTGCAGAACTTCTTTCAGTGAAAGAGAATAATTTTACTTTAGTGGGTGAATAAAATGTCTAACTTCACCTACTACTTTTATTGTGGTCATAATAAATGTGAAGTGCATCCATTTAGAGACAAGCTGGCTAGCAAATCAGATCCACTGTCCAAAATTAAGTTAAATATTTGAAGATTTCATCATGCAAGAAAGATGCACCTCACTCAAAAGAGAGAAGCACTAATATGTTTTATTAAGGTAGAACCATGATTTTTTATGAAGTTCAATGGCAAAGTTTACTTTGTTAATTACTGCATGGAGGAGACATACAAAGAAAAATTGACTTAGAATGGCTCATACAGGGACTGGAGCTATGAGGAGTAAGAAGGACCCTTTTGTTGAGCCATGAGGTGCAGAGTTGACCCCTTTGCTCCTTTCCAGAGCCTAGGTACAGCTGGATCCTGTCTTAGTCTGAGACTCAGTCAATGGTTCACTTCTAAAGAATTACCCACACCATAACACCTGAGCAGCTACATAGGTCAGTAATCCTTCACAGTATATGAATTCAGCATGCTCTCAGACCCTTTGTGAGAACCTGTCCTGGCTAAGGGGTCTCTCAAGTTCAAGGAGTAACCTTAGGGAGGTATCATTGCCATGCAGCCTCTGCTTCAGCAAAGGGAGCTCCAAGCTTTGCACAGGCTGTCTGTGCTTGTACAGTGAAGTAGTTGGCTGCAAGTCAACAGCAATAACAAGACAAATATCTTGTTTTAGCTCTGATATCCTGTTCTGTACTTTTGGTTATCTTGAACCTTTGGGTTTCGAAACCATCTTTTGAAACATATTTTCAAAATGCCTTCACTCCCCGGTAGGTGAGACAGGGGCTGTACAGCTTTCAAGTGCACCCCAAGGACACGAGGCCTGTTTTTTCTTCATGAGTCTGAAACAAAGGACAGGTAGGGGTCAAGTGCGTTCATCGCATTACCCCATCTCTGCAGGGTTAACCCCAATATACAAGTGTACTGTATCATTGACAACATTTTCCTGTCTGACCACGCAGGAGCCACTCTGGCAGTCACACTCCCACCACCAGAGGCTTTCACTGCTGGGACTGAGGCCCCTTCACAGCAGCAGCTCCAGTGACCCCACAGGTCCCTACCTAACTCCCCACACACCCCACACTCACACAGCCAGACAAGTTTTCCTTACTGGTTCAACTCCAGGTTTCCCACAGCAGAGTCTCAGATGTCTGGTTCCTTTAAGTGACTTAACTGTGGTGCAGCAACAACTGAGGAACAGCTCCAGCTGGTGCCTCTGAGAAGGGGCCCCAAACAAAAGAATCCCTGGGCCTTTATACTCTCACTGTCTATGCCTGTGATAGTCTGGGGTTTTGAGTCCTGGGCTCCTGGTGTGGCTCTGGCTGTCCAGTTACCTGGCTGTCCCACATGTCCCCGTGGTGCCCTTTGCTGTGCAAAGGGTTGGAGACAGGTCACTTCTCCTTGCCTGGGGCTCCCAGCAGGCAGAGCTCAACCTGCAGCTTGCAACCTGCTACCTGCACTATGTGTATTCCTCAACATTTATGCTCTTGTAACTTAACGGTACAATATTTCTGGTAATTTTTAGACACAAAGCATTGTAGCAGGTAATGTGGCTTTGCACAAGACAAAACTAGGCAGTAGAGAGAACAAAGTGTGAGCATGTCTGTGGTTGGTTAAGAGTCATAAGACTAGACTTTTATAAAATGAGGTTTACTCAATCTATGTTTAAGGAGAAGTAGCCTTTTTCCATTGGGTTTTTTTTTTTTTGTGTGGTTAGTTTTTGTAAAATACATTTAGTTCTTCATTTTTTCTTTCCCCTCTGCCACCACCAAAGAGGAAGACCCTTGAAAAAAACCCAAGTTTCACTATTATGTAACTATGCAGTTAACAGGAAGCTTCTCCTTATTTAAGCTAAAATAGGTTAGGTAGTTCTTACAGATCTCACAGATGTCTAAGCAGTCAAAAGCATATGTTCTCTGACCCTCATCTTCAAATCTCTATCCTGTGGTTTCTTCCCATGACACACTTTCCTGTTGTCTCCTACCTAGAGCATGATTATTGACAACCATGTCCCAGCTGCTTTTCCTACAGCAACCATTAATTAAACATTCCATGAGGCTGTTTCTGCAAGCTTTTCTTTTGCTTTAAACAGAATATCCCAGAAATGTTTGTATTAACATCTGGCACAGAATACATATTTCTGCGTATGGCATGAGCAGGCAGCATCATCCACCTTTCCCTGTCTTGCTGCTATGTCATTCCTTCAGCAGCAAGTGTTACAAGTTTGGTGCCAATTTAACAGAAACAAATCAGTCTGAAAGTATGATTGATACAGAATTTCTCTCAATTACACAACATATGTCAGCTAATTGGATTTAAAAGGGGAAGGGCAAGGACATGATAGCCAGGCTGACAGTTTCAATGGATTAAGCTTAAGCTAAAGAAATGCAAAGCAGAGAACAAGTGCAGAAATTCCTGATGGATGCTATCCTCAGAGAAGCAGTGAAGCTGAAAAAACATGTTTCTTTCCTTCACATGTGCAGCCAGTATTGGTCCATCCATACTGCTTGGTCAGCCAACAGAATTTGCCAGCCATTTCCCTGCAATCACTTATAAACTCTAGGGTGTTTGGTGAAAGTTCAGTTTATGTTAATTTTAAGTTTAATTAAAGAATAGAACTTTATTCGCAGGAATTTTCAAGCTTTGTCATCTTTGATAGTTTCCAAGCTAAGCAAAAAGAGCAGAGCAAAAAATTACTCCTTGCAAAGATTTTGATTAAAATAACTCACCTGCAACCAATATCAAGTACTCAAATTGCTCTTAGATGTACTTTTTCCTGTTGCTCTACACCTGCATCTCTTTAAAGACCTGCATTAATCCAATTACTCTCCACTTCCCTCACATATATACATGGTATGCCCTTTAAGTTTTACTTCATTTGAGAGCCTTTGCAGTGTGCCAAATATTCAATCACCTTTAACTTCTGCTTGAATAGTTCCTAGCAGTAGCCCATGTTCTTTCCCAAAAGATGTTTATTTTGCACACAATGTGAGCAGCATTGCCTTGCTTCTGTTTGAGACTTGTAAACCAGGCAGTAGATCTACATTTGCCTCACAAATAGTTTCTTTGTTGCTGCCTATTGTCATCCACAAACACCTGAGCAGCAGGGGCATCTTGTTCAGCTTAAGTTACCAGCCTCATAAACAACCACAAGCACTTACAGATTGTAACAGGCCTGGAAAAATTAGGAAGTGCCTCGGCACATCTAGACCACAGTTTAGCACACAAAACTTTGTTTACTGCTCAGTACTGGGAACTTATGTCCACCAGCTGGGCCCATGACCCAAGCCATTGCTGGGAGCCCCAGGCAAGGAGAAGTGACCTGCCTCCAACCCTTTGCACAGCAAAGGGCACCACGGGGACATGTGGGACAGCCAGGTAACTGGACACCCAGAGACACACCAGGGAGAAGAGTATTTTGGGGAGCTGCCCCCCTTAAACGCTCCTGGTGACATGCAATTGATGAAAGGAACGGAATATAATGATGCCTTGTTTGTCCAAGTAAGGGAACAATGAGTTTCAAAGAAGTAGATAACAGAATGTAAAAAGTAGACACCCAGGATGCTAAATGCAGCTGGAACCAGTGGATAAACAGATAATGAGGGATATAGTGGTTTTTGTGGCAGAACTATGAAGTGAGAAACAACAGCCCTAAGAGAAATTTATGGCAAAATCATCTATAACATCAGGGGCACTCGGTGACCACCAGAGACCCCTTCAGACGACCCTCTAAGGACCATGAGAGGACTTCCAGTAAGAGGCAGATGCATGCAAATTAGTTCTAGGGAAAGTGATGGATATGTATTAGCCAGGAAATACACTGTAATCAGTATGTATAATAATGATGGAATAAACACCCTTTTGTAAAGTTTCAGGACACACCAGATTCGAAGAAATATCCTCCAGGTGTCCAGCATGGTGCAATAAAAACCACCTGCTTTCTAATACTTCAAAATTGTGTTAGAAAGCCTCTTCCCTAGCCAATTTCAGTATCACACTGCAGCCCCAGCATTCTCATCACCACAAAGAGGCAAGGAGAAATGTCAACCAGCTCCAAGCCCTCACTGGACACCACAAATTTTCTATAGTTCATAGATATTTCTCTTCCCATGATATCCCTTCTCACGCTTGCCCCATTTACACAATTTAAATTTGTTCTCCTTTTACATTACAGTCAAATTCATTATTATTCTCAGTGGTAAAGCCCTATTTCCTACCCCATTGGGGTGAGCAGAAGGGAGTTCAAGTGAAGCCCATCTCCCAAGCAGCAACGGGAAAATGAGTGAAAAGGAGCAAGAGAGAAAAGCTGCTCCAAGAGACTCAGCTCCACCTCCTCTAAAACATTTCACCACAGTGACACCACTGGCTGCCTTAGGATGGCTAATCAGCTTCTGCCCCAGAAAAGGTTTCCCTCATGAGCCCTGCCCAGGATCCACCTCAGTGCCACATTTCTCAGTGCTGCTGGGCTTCTCCAGGCCAGCTTCAGCTCTTTGGCTTCCTGAACTATTCTTGCCCTAACTTGTCCATATCTGAAACTCTTAACAGTAAGCAATCCAGGGTTAAGTAACTCATTAGATTACTCTATCTCTTTAGGTTAGGCCATTTCTGGAATAGTTGGAGACAAAACCTGGTTTTACTTCACCCACTACAGAATTCACTGTACCCCAGCACTGCTTGTGGTCTCCTACACCAATATCACCTCAGCTCCGGCTCTGAAATGAGGGCTGTACAAACTACCTTCCCCTCACCTGCCCATCACCTGTGATTTGGGCTACCATCACTGCCTTAGAGTCACCCTTTGAAGGGACAAAAGCAGGACACAAGGTCTGCTCTCTATGCAGCAAGTCCAGTTTCAAGTGACAGAGTCCACTGATCAGACACAAACTACACTGGCTAAAAACATGAGAGACTTTTTTCTAAGAAAAATACTATTCTTGTTAGCATGGAAAGAGCGTCCTAAAATTCATACAAGCTAATGAACCAGAAAGCAGCAGCAGTTAGTGACTGCTAGGCAAAGAAACCTTCTGGCATCCAAGATAAGGTACATGCTATACCCTTGAACAGTATGTTCCTGGTGTTCCTGGAGTTTTACTGCTCTTAGTCGTCTTGCAACTTAGAGACCAACACAAGGCATTCTTTTAACCCTTCCTCTATTGTTTTTCCTCCTCCTTTCACCTACAAATGTTACATTCCGTAATCCATTCAGATAATTGCAATACTCTTACTACAAATCTCAGTTGGAAAGCCAAAGCAATAAACCTCTGTGTGTGTTTGCGGGAGCCTTGGGAGCCTT
>VZTI01004488.1:0-10187 GCA_013397865.1 Struthidea cinerea
TGCCAGGACACCCCAACAGTTGCTGCCAACACAGGGCCCAGCTTGGCCCAATATCCTCTCCTCAAGTAGGATGAATTTCAGTTCTGTGCATTCAAAGCCAGTTCATTGCATCTCTGCAGCCCTCTGCAGCCTGCTTCCCTGACTGGTGGCGAAACCAACCCTGAAAGAAGTTGACCCAGTGAGAATCTCAGAAGGGTGTGAGAGCCAAAGAACGCCGCCCTTTTCTTGTCTTGTTTCTCTTAGTGTACTCACAGCAGGTCTCATCTCAACCAAGTCCATCCTGTCTCCTCAGTTACAATTTCCAAGTATTCTTTTACCCGCTCTGTCGTTCACCCAAGGTGTGATGGCAACAGAGAGCTTAAAAAGCAAACAACGATTAACCCTACAATGCCAAACTCCTCTGCTGTCCCACAATGCTCCTCCTGCCTTTCCCTGCCTGCCTATCTCATCCCAGTGTCATCATTCAGGAGGGTGTGGTTTCTCAAACACTTGAGCACAAGCATGGAATGTGAGAACCAGGCTTTGCTTTTGGCTCGGCTGCTGATCCACGGAGTCCTTTCAGCTGCCTGAATCATCCACATTTTCTTCCAGCTGCAGGTCAGCCAAGCAGCCGCTCCCACACCTTGGAGCACAGACAAACTGCTGGATTTGGTAAAGGAATTTAGTGGAAGCAAAACACCCAAGTTATTTAGAAAACAGCCAACCTCACTTTTATATTTTGTAGGTCCCACAGGCTCTAAATTCACTGAGTACCAGAAAGCCCCAGCTGAGGCACCCCTTGAAAGTTTTGAACTTTCCCAGGGGAGAAATCAGGGCTTACAAGGCCGGAGAACACATGTCCAGGGTGAACATCCACAGTTTTGGTTCTAAGAGCTTTTTTCATTTCAGTATTTCTGGGGTTTGTCCCTGCTTCTGGAACTGCATTTTATTTTAAGCTATGCAGTTGCTGGATAAGCAGGTCTTTGGCCAGATGCATGAACACTCCCAGGTGAGTGCTGTAACTATTAGGAATGTTTTAAGCATGGCATTATTAAGTAATAATTTACTCATTCCATTTAGTCTACGAGGTCTCCTCATCGAGGAATGTTATTCATCAGCACCACTCTAGCTCTCACTCTAATTTATTTATACTTAATGGCCTTTCAAAGACATCTCTCCACATTACTTTCAGGCACCAGAATATATATGGGATATTAAATCACATCATGATACATGACATGTTACAAAAATATTGCATAATTTATATAGATTATAAACATAAGAAAAATCATCCAATAAACCCTGCCATCAAATATTCTTCAGGCTAGATTAAGGCTACATGAGCCCTTTTAATTTAATAAATCAAAGAGAAATAATTTTATTCAAATCTCACCTTTGCAGAGGGAGCAAGCTGTGTGAAGCAGATGAAAGATTGGTATATCTGCACTGAAAATGAAGGGCATCTATCTAGTTAAAGCTCTAGTGGTACTCGCATGGATGAGAGGGGTTTTGGCAGGGATGCTAAAATCCTGCTGACCACGAGGCAACATTTTAGCCATGCCTGAGCTGGATGACGTGTTCAAAGAGCATTGCTGACCCTTGCACTGGTCACCACTTACATGTTTTGAAAGTTAAGGTCACTTCTGACAGCTGCCAAACAATGCACAAAGTCCATACTAACTTTAAAAAAAAAGTTTACTAGATACCACTTCAGTTTCTCTTTAGAGCAAACTGAAGGGGATTTTTTGTTTTGGAATTCCTTGGAAAAAGAAAAACAAAAAATTGAAAAGCATCAAATGAAAAAAAAAAAATTTTAAGATCCACAATATCTCATTAAAATAAATGAAGTGCAGGTGCAATGACTGTCACAGAGTTGCTCACAGGAGCAGTAATCCAAGTCCATTTCCCTGGACTTCTCAGTTGCTCTTCACCTGTCATGTTGCAGAACAGTTGTCTTTTGGAGAAGCACCAGAAACCCAGCACTGGCTCTGCATTTCCTCAGTGGATCCTGGACATCAGAGAAGCATAAGGAGACTTGGAGATACCAAATAAGAATTTTTATATGGCACAACAGTATTTGAAATCAAAACATTAAAACTTTTCAACAAAAAAAATTAAACTTTTCCCCCACCACCTAAGAAAACAGTTGGGTTTTTTTCTTTGAGGAGGTGAAGAAATCCACCCTGCCCTTATTGGGATGAAAACACAGTATTTTTCAACGGTCATTTTTAATGGAAAATTCCCATGCAGCCTTAGTTTTCATTTTTGTTCTGTGTGAACTACTTTTTAGCATGAAGGATGCGCAACACAGACACACAGTATCCCCGAGGCAACTAAAGCATTTGCTTAGATGGAAAAGGAATAGCAAAAAGATGTTTTAAGCCCAGATTCTTGAAACCAGATCAGTTCTTCTGAACGCTTCAGTTACTGGACAACCAGCCCAAAAGACCGTCCTCATTTTCACAAAGTGCTGAGCCGACAGCTTTCACTCCCTAAAATCAGGTGCTTTTAAGAAAACTTGCATTAGGCTCCTGAAGAGTTCATGTAGCAGCTTCTGAGTCCTGAATTGCATTTTTAACCGTTTATTTGGACAGCTTGGAGTGGAAATCAAGGCAAAGGATGAGAAACGTATGACCCATCAGCTTGAGCAGGTTCCTCCAGTGTGCAGTGCTCGATGACACAGCCCCCCAGCAGGTAATTAGCCTCCCACACCTCTGACTGGTCAGTCCCTTCTGGCTTGAAGGGACTTTGCCCTCTCTTTACGCTCCTATTCTTGACAAGGAAGAGAAAGTTAAAAAAAAGTAAGTGATTCAAAAACCTTTTTAATGCCAAACTCTAAGATGCCACAATTTCCTGCAAAATATTCTCTTCTAACTACATCAATGCAACATATTTAATGGATGGATGTGTGCCCTTTTGTTAGGGACAATTACGAACCCCCTGTTAACTCTGCGTGAGGACTGCCTGTTGTATTCCAAGACCCACCGTTCAAACCTCCATCTTTTACAAGCCAAAAATAACAGGAGTTTGATGTTGAAATAAACTCCAGTATTTGAAAACCACAGTCGGGTGTACAGCAACACAAATAAGCTGATGAAGGTGACATTAACCAGTACGAGCTGCACAGAAGCAATCCAACTGTGTTCTCTTTTTGTAGTATCTCTCTAGTGATGGTGGCTTGATCTGGGAGGTTTGATACAGCTGTGGGTGGTAAGAGGCAAGCCGGGCTGTAATACCGTTCCTTCCTGGCTCCGTGGGGTCCCGCGTGCCCCCACAGAAGCCTGGGCAGGTTCACTATTAAGTCAGTGACAAAAGAGTCAGGAAGGGTATTTGCTTGCATTCCAGTATGAGGATTTATCACATCTTCACTGTCGGGGTTCGCAGGGGCAAATACGAGAACAATGGCTAACTTTGAGTTTTTCCCAAAAAAAACCGGGGCTGGGGGAAAGGCGGGATCAGGGAGCGGGGACCAATGGGAGAGCCCTGGGGGAGCGACGAGGAGCCAAGGCCAGCAGCCAACCGGAGAATTCAAACTGGAATAGATTAATTTAACAGAACCAGGCACCCTGGGAAAAGCCTTTTGGTCACCTTAACATAAAGGTATGTTCACTGGCCACTACAGGGGTGGAACATCCATTATCCCTCATTTCAACACTGTGGAACAACACAAATCGTTGGCTAAAGCCTTGGGCTGGGACCCCACACTGGAGTCCTGTCCCCATCATGGCCATCACAAGCTCTGAAGAAGTCAAAGGGCTTAAAAATACATTTCTAGAGACCTCTATAGCACACACACAAAGCAAAACGGCACCGAAATTCTCAAACTGTCACATAAGGTTTGGAGTGATTGCCCAGGATTTCACCTCATCTTCCATTTACCACTCCTCAAGCATTTCACCTTGCTAAAAAAAACAACCCAAACACAGGATGTACTCAGAGACACATGTCAAAAGACATAACTGAAATGCTACAGACCTCCCTAATACCAATGTTCTACTCTGCAAAACAAGTTCATCTGCTGAGAGGTTGCATTGACTGCTGCAGCCTGATGGACAGAAAAATCAGGAGTAAATGAGGTACATTAATTTTGTACATAAGGATAAATATTTATCAAGTTTTCTTTACCCCTTTAGCAGCAGAGCACCAGAGGACAGGGTTTAGCCTTGAATACTCAGTTTGGGGCAAGTTTTGTTTATCACCTGCACCTGGACAAAGCAGTCAGCAGAGCAGGATTGCTGACTCTGCCACACAAGAAGATGGGGCCAGGAAACCTCTAACATAGGACTGCAGCTCCTGCTCTGTATTGTGAGGCCAAATTTCACCTCAAAGGTGAACTCTGAAAGGCAGCTGAAGATGACAATTTCACATCAGCCACAAATTTGTTGCATTCTATGGTTCATTTCTCACAAAACCTTCTGCAGCTTGAGAGTTTCAGGGCTGGCCTCAGAAGAGTTCAAGCACAGGTTTTGGAATCAAGATTTAGCTTTTTATATGCTGAACAAAACACCCTTGTGTGTCTTATAGATCACAGTTTTGTTCTGAAGGCTGATTTTAGCAGCATATTAGTTACAGCCTGAATGTAGATTAAATGGGACTCTGAACAGGTTCTCCTTCATCTCATCCTCAGAGAGTTTTGTTCAGACTCACCTAAGTTTCTTTTCCTGGATCCTCTGCTCTTCAGCTGCAATCCCATCTCACCCCAGTGCTTCCCACCTGTGAGCAGAGAGTTACAACAGGTCAGAAAGTTACAACAGGTCAGAAAGTTACAACAGGTCATCCAACCCAAGCAGCTTCAGGGAAGGGCCTGATGGCTGGATCAGGTGTGTGAGCCCCCTAAAAACTGAACTTGCAGTCAAACCTCAGACAGTGCCTTGGGTCGGCCCTTCCATCAATACAATAAGGTGGCATTTTCAGGCTCCCCAAATTAAGTCTGGGTTGATAGTGCCTCTAAAGCCTCCTCCTGCCAAGGGGTATCAGACATGTACAAATCTATTACATCTGAAAACACCCTGATAGTACAAATCCTGAAAATACACATTATAGCATATTGTATTTAAAAGGGCATTCCAGCCTCTACATCTGTTATGGTTTATCTGAGGTTTACGTTTTGTTTGTTTTAGGGTTTTGGGGTGTTTTTTTTTTTAAGGCAGGCTATATTATCTCTCCAGGGGTATTTACTGTGGCGTTGCATGGGAACAAATTTTAGTTGCCAGGGAAGACAAAATGGCATATCCCACAGCAAATACATTCAGGAGAATTAATAGACAGCAGGAGAAAATGTTTGAGATGACAAATTCTCTCTGCATCAAGGGCAGCAAATGAAGCAATCATTGCTATAGCAGTTACCAGAAAAACTAATCATGCGTTGCTGTGCAGGTGTAAGTGCCTTTTTGTATTTTTTTTCCCCTCCTGCATGCTGTTTCTGGTGTCTTTATCAAACCATTTACAGAAATAAGTTTTTCTACATGGACTTCTAAACAAAAGTGAAAATCACATAGGAGCTTAGAGAAAACTTGACAAGAAGGTGCATGTTAGCTTAAATGAATCAACATTTAACAGCCATTTACTTCGAAACACAGACTGTGTCTAGGCTCTCCCTCCACCTCCATATAAGAGATCGATGAGGAATAATTTGCACTATGGTGGTTACACAGACAGATCCCAGCCAGCAGCTGAACGCCACACAGCCACTTGCCCACTCCCCAGCAGTGTGACGGGAGAGAGAATTGGAAGAGTTACAGTGAGAAACTTAGGAGATGAGATAAATACAGTTTAATAAAACAGAAAAAGAAGGGATAATAATAGTAGTAGTAGTAATAGCAGTAGTAGTAAAAGTGTTAGAATATACAAAACAAGCGAGATCACTCACCAGTTGCCATCACAGGCAGAACAGACTTGGCTTGCGGAAATTAATTGGTTAACAATCAAAGAGAATAGGATAATGAGAAATAAAAATTAAATCTTGAAACACCTGCCCTCCACACTTCCCTTTTTCCTGGGCTTAACTTTAGTCCCAAATTCTCTTCTTCCTCCTCGCCAGCAGCACAAGGGCACAGGGAATGAGGGTTATGGTCAGTTCAACACACAATGTCTCTGGTCCCCTCTACCAAACCCTTGCCATGCAAATCCACTGCAGTTACCAACATTATTACAAAACACAGCACTGTACCAGCCACTAGGAGGAAAATTACCCCTGTACCAGCTAAAACCAGAACAGCACCCACCCCTTATTCTGTACTTTTACTTCATGCCCGAGTCCAACATTTTCCAGTTCATTGCAACTAATCACGATTACCATTTCTGTGTTTCAATATACATACACAGTTTGATTGCTGCAGGCTGAAGCCAGTTCTGGTTCCATCACCACTGTGTTTGTCTGGTTCTATCACTGAAATTCATTCTTGATTTTTTTGGGATGATTTTACTGTAATGCTGTTGACACAGCAAATAGTCAATCCAAAACACAACATTATACCTGCTGTGAGAAAGAAAACTAACTCCTTCCTAGCTGAAATCAGGACAGGTGCTTTATAGGAATGCTAAAGAATTCATAAATAAGATGTAAAACCTTGCAATACAAGCAGGCACTAATTCTAACTAATATTGAAGGAATATTGTCCAGACTTTTAAAAAAAAAAAAACAGTGTATCTTTTGTACTTAAAGTTGTAAACCCTCATAGGGGTTGTGGTCTGTGTTAATTGCAGTCTGTCTAGGGAAGGGAGGGGGAATTTAAATTGATACTTTTAGTGATGAGTTATTCAAAATGAAAAAAAAACCCAAAACAATCAACTGAGGCATTACAGTCAGGCCCAACACATTAACCTGGCGCTACACATGGGAGGTTCCAGAACAACACACACGTGGTCTTAATCTGAGAAATAAATTAAGCCACCGGCGTGCTCTTGCTGACCTGTTACATTTAGAATTAATCCATGCAGGACCGATTGGGGAATATGTTATTAAGATATTACAAATATAAACCCTTTATTTTCTTCATTAAAGGTTAGACAGAAACAGCACCCAGCACTGGCAATCTCTGCAAGCACAGGCTAATTTGTTGCAGAAGAGCTAGATTCCAGTTGTTGTTTTAAAGTCATTGGGTCTGGTCTTAGGTTCTTCTCAGGGAAATTTCTGGTAAGGACATCTCAGGATGGGTCTATGGGATGGTAAAAGGTAGGGGAGGGATCAGGATTTCTATGCCTTGTCCAGAACATATGGGATCTGGCAATACCCAGATGCTAAGAGTGCTCAGCTGAATGAGCAGAGTGCCCAGCTCACCTGAGTTATGTGGACAAAGACTATTAAGAGTGACTCAGCACATAAATTTCTTTAGTGTTACAATCAGCAACACAACTGCTCTTACTTTTTGTGCTAAAGTATTCACTGCAATAAATGAAATCACTTACCCATTTGACACTGAGGGCCACACCAAGTTCTTGGAAACAGAGATCCTAAACTAAGCATTAGAAATTGCCAAAATAGTGCCACTATGAAAAATAAACATGCTGAAACACAAAAAAAGAAGTGATGATCCCTGAAAAAAAAAACAAACCAACAAACCATGAATCTACATCCACATTATGCTTTTTTCTTTCGCTTGTTTGTAATTAATTTTTTTTTCTCTCATATCACTCATCAAAACCAAGATAGAAAACTTATTAGTGGAAAAAGAATATTGGGAATTCAGGTGAGAGACACCACAAACATTAAGGAAATGGAAACTGGGCTCTTAGGAAGGGACTTCTCTGGTTTCCAGAAAAGGGCAAGGCTCAGCTGAAGCATTTTCTCCTGCTGGTATGTTTGTGACAGTGGTCCTTGACTTGGGTTCTCCAGTACAGTTTGGCTTCATGCTGCATCCCTTTTGTCTATAAAGAATTGCTTCAGTCTTGATCCTTCTTCTCCCAGGCCAACTATTTACATGAATCTCATAATAACTCTGAGACTCTTAATTCTCCATCCAATCTGTTAAAAAAATGTCCAGTTCCTGCAGATAGTTTTCGAGATAAACAGATCAATGTGTACTCACTAACAGAGACAATCACAGCACAATCACGTCTATCTATATCTATATTTATATTTTGTCTACATATTTAGCAAACTGAGTTGAAGGACCAACCACATGTCTGCCAGTACCTATTCAATTTCTTCTGAAGCTGCTAATTCTGGATGGAAGATGATGATATAGATTTATTGTGAGTCTTCAAGTGGGTGATCCTAATTTCAGCCTATTAGGTTGTTACTGAGGTACTTGCTCTCTGCATGACAAAGTCCAGCTCATTTTGATCTCCAGAGAATAATCAAAGCTTTTATTCTTACTGAGTTATACCTTCGTAGCTGTGGAGTGGTTTGGAAAATGTGAACTGCAGTTTGTCTTTGGCTAGTTTTCAAGTTTCATACTGAAACTATTTTTAATTTAGATTTTAAACCTAAGCAGTTTTTAGCTGTCATCTGTGACAGCTTGAGTGCAATGTCCAGCATTTCTGTGAACTCAGTAAGCTTGATTAAATAGGGAAGAATCTGTTGACTAAACAGGAAGTTCTTTATGCTGTAAAGGTTATTAGGATACAGAAAAAGAAAGCTAAATATATGTAGAAACATGATCAACTCAGGTAGTCAGAAATTATGACTTAAAAGTTTCTCTGAATAGCAAAATAAATAGTAAAATAGTGGAGATTACAAGGATTTGGTCTTTTATTTCAGTCAGCAAAAAATTGAAATTCAAGAGACTTTTCTTTCTGGGCTTGCACCCTTTGCAAAAGAAAAAACAAAAAAAAAAAAAAAAAAAAAAAAAAAAAACAAAAAAAAAAAAAAAAAAAAAAAAAAAAAAAAAAAAAAAAACAAAAAACAAAAAAAAAAAAAAAAAAAAAAANACACACTTTCAAAAAAAAAAAAAAAAAAAAAAAAAAAAAACCAAACAGGTACAAATGTAGATTGTATGAATAAAACCACTGGCTTTTCATTCTCTTTCAGTTTGTTTGATAAGAAGGTAATACCATTTCAGTGGAGTGTCGAATGGGTTTGTTCTTTTTATAGGCTCTGGGAAGTGGGGGACTAGAATTTTCTCCGCTGTAATTCTGTTTTCTTCATGATTTTGATTTGATTTTTCCTTCAGATTGATTTTCTCTAGCAACGAGATTTCCCTGGAATCTGATTCTGCCCAGCTGAGTCAATATTCCAATTACCATGACATCTAACTATGCTTCTTGCAATTTTCTGTATGTTTACACTCAAAAAGGTTTTCTTCCCTAGTTACAGAGGGAGACAACCGAGACTAGATCCAAAGAAAGCCTCAACTCTCACTGATGTCCTTTTGCTTCATCATGGGGGTAAAGAATGAATACGTTTAATTTGAATGCTAAAAGTCCCCAAATATCCCAGTTCTCAGTGGAGGGAGAGTTAGGAGAACTGTCTGGAGAACATGAGGAAGGTTGTGTTCGTCCATCTGCCTCTCACACCCTGGGCTGCTGGGCACCTTGCTGAGGCTGTCCTGCAGAAAACAATCATCAGTTGTATTCCTTCAAAACCTGGCCTGAGCGTTTTCTCCATCTTTCAGAAATAATCTGTTGGGATGCCCCCCAGGGCATCCTTCGGCAGGGCATCTTCTTGGTCCCTGTGGAGACCACCTCCTGTCACTCCATTACGTGCCCTCCAATGGGCAGATGAATCACAATCGGAGGGTGGTTCCATGGGCAGCTCCCAGGTTTAACAACCCCTCCCCTGGAGTTTTGTACCTACCCCAATTTCTAGAATGTTCCCGGCCTCTGTGTTCCCCATTGGTTGATGTCTGTTGTCTCCTCCCCAGTTAAAAACCCATTGGACGCATGTACCCTGGCTCCTCCCATTTATCCCTATCCCACTGGTCCCATTGTATTCTCCTCCCCTCTTCCCTTTCCCTTAAAACTGCCCCTGCAGAGGTGCTTGTGGGGAATCTTTCTGATCTGGAGACCCAATAAGCTTCGTCCTGGTCACTGAAGGATTTCTCCCTCCTCACAATTCTTTATTCCCACGGGCTCTTCTCGGGGAAGGACGCTGCCAACCCCCTGCCAGCTTGGGAGAGAGCCTGCACCAGCTGCCTGGCCTGCTTCTCCGGCAGTGACTGCCCTCGTCGTGGCTCTTTGCCTCCCAGCGCTCTGGGTCTCGAGCCTGCAGGCTAGGTCTCTGGCCGACCTGCGTGGGGTTTGGATGGAGCCCCTGAGGCAGACAGCCC
>VZTI01004489.1:0-13120 GCA_013397865.1 Struthidea cinerea
TGATCAGTCCATAAGCCCCTCTACATGGTTTTTATGTTTTTGCCCAATTGATTGTTGCTGAAATAAATCACAGAAATATCATAAATGTGTATTTATGAGCATGGTCTGCCATGCTCTATAATATTGAAATTTTGGTACTTCCAAAACTAGATTTGATATTTCTATGTGCTATATCTTGATCTGGGTTTGTTTCCCACAATTTTGTCTGGTTGCTTTCTTAACCCATGCTCACTTCTTTTGGTGTTCCATAGTTGTGCTCTTTTTTTGAAACACTTAATGATGAAGAAAAAAAATGTTCCTGGAGCTTGTTTCGTCATGTACTTTGTCTTGTCTATTCATCTTCTCCTTGCCATACATAATTTTATAAAGTAATAAAAATCTTCTTTCTAGAGTTACCAGTGCAGCCTGTCCTACCTTTGGCAAACCTTTTCATCTTCCTCTGACCTGTTGTATTTTACTACATTCTTTTGTGAAGAAGGAAGCCTGAAAATGCATACAGCACACCAGGTGCAGATACCACACCCCTTGTGTAACAACCATGACATAATAATGCTTTCTGTTTTGGTCTCTATTTCTTGCTCAGTGATCTCCAGGTTTCAGCTTTTTATTTTGTAGATTTACGATCCTTGAGACAAAATTTTGAAGCAGTTTTAGAAGATACTTATGAAAGTTCTCAGTAATGAGGGTTTTTTCCCCAGTGGCATTTGTTTTACACTCTTGTTCACAAAAATTTGTTGCAACATCACTGAATAAGAACTTAATATAATAAAGTCCCCCTGAAATTCTTCACTATTAGACTTCAGTTTTACTGACCTGAAAACCTAGTAAAATCAAAAATATTTTCATCACTTCCAGGTTATTTTTAAAAATGTTGAACAGTTGAAGGCTCAGAACAAGCCCTATCAAAACCCTCTGAGACCTGTAGTTCAGACAGTACTCAATCCAACTCACCATCCACTTGTCCAGCCCTCACTCCCTGACTTTGCCTATGAGAATACACGAGAAACAATGTCAAAACCCTTGCTGAAGTCCAGGTAGACAATATTCACTGCTCTCCCCTCATGTGTCCATGCAGTTGTCATTCCCTTTGGTGAATCCATGCTGACTACTCCTGATCAACTTCTTGTATTCTGCACTCTTAGATATGGCCTCAAGGATGAGCCATTCCAACACCTTTCCAGGGATTAAGGTGAGGCTGACAGGCCTCAGATCCTTGGATCTTTCTTTTTGCCTTTTTTGAAGACTTGTGACATTTGCTTTCTTCCAGTCCTCATACACACGTCTCCTGACTGCCATGGCCATTCCAAGATGAATGAGAGAGGCCAAGATACGATGTCCTCCAGTTCCCTCAGCACTTGCAGGTGCATCCCATCAGGATGAACTTGTGGATGTCAGGTTTGACTAAATGATCTCTAACCTGATCCTCTTCAACCAAGGCAAAGTATTCATCATTTTCAATGACAAAAGAGCATGCACCATCACAACACCATTAAATTGAACTACTTTGCAGTGAAAAGACTTTTTCTCCTTTGTGAGTGTTCACAGCCAAGTGATTTTAAAGAAAACCAAGTAACTCACCAGTCAGCATGAACTGATAGGCGTTGTCAGAGATGGAGAAGATGTGTGGAGGGGCCTCCTGGCGCTTCTTGCCTCGGTAGGCCAACACCACCTCCGGGTTGTACACCGGCAGCCACTTGTAGGGGTTGACGGTGACGCAGAAGAGACCCGAGTAGGTCTGCGAGGAAGGGACACAGCACGTTGGCTTCCCCTGAGCCTGGCCCAGCAGCTCCAGCCGCTGCCCAAAGGAAGCTGCTGCTGCCACTTACGTAGATCATCCAGGCTGCGTAACGCTCTTTGAGGTTGTACAGCACAGCGGGTTCGTGCAGGTGGGTCATCATGGCCATGTCCTCGATTTTATCGTACTTGGGAGGGTTCATGGAGAAGACTTGATCTTCCTTCACGGTCAGGGTCTGCCAAGGAAATAACAGATCCACATGTATCACCTAAAAACTCATAGTAGAGATCAAATGTTGTCCTTCAGCCTTGTTTTTGACTCACCTCGCCTGCTTCAGTCTTGACAGTGACTTTGCCAGATTCCCTGCTCTCAATTTTGCCTTTCACAAAAGATTCTTTGGGATGAGCCACAAAGACAGATGTCTTGGCATCAAAAGGTTTGTTCTGGGCCTCAATTCTCTCCTTTTCCGATTTTCGGAGGTAAGGAGCCGCCTCCCCAAAAACAGCCAACTCAGCATCTGCAGAGGCCATGTCTGCACTTTACTGAAGGCACATCAGCAAAGAACCCTGTGGGAGAAAAGAAATGCAATATGAATAGATCAATAATGTACCTTGCTTGCAAGGACAGCTTTTCTAATGCTTTAAAATTTAGCACATACTAGAATTGCTAAAACTAGCAAAATTTGCCTTCCTTGTGTTTAATGATTTAAACTCAGCAGAGAAAGATATTGTTTCATCCTTGAATAATATAGAATAACCTTGTAAAAATTTCTTTTATTTGTGTCTTATGATACTCTGCTTTGGCTTTATGGATTGTAGTGTCATATATGAGAATATGAATTATGTTAAAGGAACCTTTTTATTCTACTATAAAAATTTAAAAAAACCATAGATAGAAAATATACTATAGCCTTAAAAGCAGATGGAAAAACTCAGTTGGAAACCAGTTCCAAAAAAAAATGTATGCATAATATGCAATAATGGGGATACCTAATAGCTAGATCCAGTGCACTTACCTTGAAACTTTTCTAGTAGACAGGGCAGAGCACTGCAAAGACACTTTTATAGAGTCTGGTTGGTAGATGCTCCAGATTCTTCCTCTTTCTTCGGTCAAAACATTTTTTGGCAATCATTCTTTGGCAAAGCATTGTCTGGCAAACTGAACTAAGGGCATAATTGTCATTTGATTTAGTAAGATATATTTAGAAGTGTTTTGTATCTTACCAATGCTGTGAATGTATTGACTATAAATAATTTGTCTAGAGACATAAGGACAGAAGTTCAGTTAGTCAAGGCACTTGGAAAATTTGGATGTAGGACCAATGAACTATACTGCTGCATTTCCAATGATTTCCTCGTGTACTCAAGGCGGATTTTTATTGCATGAGTCCTCAGTCCGGCATTTCCATCACATCACAAGTATCACTGTCACTGGAGCTCCTTTAAGCACGTTCTTCTCCTGGTCATCAGCATTTTGATTGTTAAAAGAGCTCAGTGGGTAAAGTGAAGAGCAGAGGAGCAAGGTCAGTAAATGTGATCCAAGGAGACAGCCAACATCAAGCACTTGTGTGGGCATGCAAAGCTTGTTCCAAGGATGAGCATGCAACTTCCTGGAGTTCAAAACCAGAGCTCAGCCCTGGGCTCCCTGTGCAGGGCAAGGGGAAGCTGGTGGAAAAACCCCGTGCCCTGAACAGGAGGAGCTCAGGAACAACCTGTGTAAAACAGTGAGTGCAGGGGTGCATCAGAAGTTCTGGGTCTCTGGGCAGTCTCTGACTTCCACGGACATACAGAACTTAGAGGACGGAATCACAGAATGGTTTGGGTCGGAAGAAACCTTAAAAGAATCATCTAGTGCAACACCCCTGCTGTGGGCAGGAACGTCTTTGACTAGATCAGGTTGCTGAAAGCCCCATTCAGCCTGAGCTTGCACACTTCCATTGATGGGGCATTCCCATATGCTGATGCCTGTATCTCACTGGCCCCTTCTTAAAAAATGTCCCTCTTATATCCAACCAGAATCTATCTTCCCTCCAGCGTGCTGACTGCAACACATGGCTTGCTGTCATCAGCAGACTTGCTGACGGTGCACTTGATCCCACTGTCCGTGTTCTTGACAAATGTGTTAAATAATGCTGGTTTCAAAACAACCCCCTGGGGAACACCACTCGTTACTGGTCTCCCCCTGAAATTCAAGCCATTGACCACAACTCTTTGAGTGTGACCATCCAGCCAATGTACCATAGCATATTTTCCAGAAGGATCTGCTCCATGATCTTGCCATGCAGAGAGATGAGGCTGACCAGCCTGTAGTTCCCTGGGTCTTCCTTTCGCCCCTTTTTAAAAATGGGGGTTATGTTTCCCTTTTTTCAGTCAGTGGAACTCCATCAGACAGCCACAATTTGTCAAGTGTGATGGATAGGGGCTTAGCCACTTCATCTGCCAGCTCCCTCAGGACCTGGGGATGCATCTCATCAGGACAACTCCCTCATCTCTCCTTCCTCTACTACCCCTTCCAAATAGTTTTCAGCTGTCAGTCACAGCACGTCAATCCCGCAATCCATCCCAACAAGTTTCTGTGGTAGCAATCAGGCCATAGTGCCTGTCTGGGCAGTGGCTACCAGCTCCTTCTGTCTGCTTCCTACACTGCTGCACTGGTAGAGAAGCACTTCATCTGGGCTCTCAGTCACATCCCCTTGTTAGAGGAGTTTGCCCTAATTCCCTTAAGACAATCCACAGGTTTGGCCAAAAATTCATTCCCAGCTTTGACTCAAAGATGACATAGGGTCAAAGCAGGTCTGCTGAGTACAGACCCATCAGGTAGGCTGCCTTGTCAGCAACTGAAAGACAAGAGAGACAAAGAAAAATTGATCATTGGACAAAGATTGGAATTTGATCTCTGTGTGTGTGTGAGAAATGCCAATAATGACCAAAATTCTTGATTACAAACCTTATAATCTAGTGTCACAACAAACATTGAATGCAGAAAAGCTATGAAAGCCAATATTGGTATTTTTCTGAACATAGTTATCAGTAAGAAAACTTTCCTTGGATATTTTAACTAAATTTAGAAACCAAATGACTTATTTTAATAATTTTCACTTTAAAAATTAATTAAGATTATAACTTGGTTTCTTAGTCATGATCTAAGAAAGCTCTTATATTCCAAAGGCCATGGTCTGTACTGCCATTAGGAGAAGTATATATATGACAGAGACAACTCTAGAGCCTATGTATGGAACTAGAGACACTTTGTCTTCTAAAAATCTTGTCAAAACTCTGCATATCAAAGGGTAAAATGCATGAAACCATCCCATCAAAAAGCAAACTGAAGAAGTACTGTTTAGTAAGAGAGGCCAGGGGTCAGAGAACCAGTTTCATGTATACGAAAGGAAATATTATTTAGTTTTCAGATGATTAAGTAATAGTTATTGTCCTGTCTGAAAAAAAAAAGTGTTTCACAAAACTGATTTCTTTACTAAAATGTTAGTTGCTAAGGATTTTCTGTGCCATCTGGCAAAAATCTGCAACCCATTGTAACTAAATCCAAGGTGATTTTACTGAAAATAGAAAAGCAGGAACCTATTGTAGCTCACATTCCCTCACAGACAATATATCAACTCTTGAAATACAGCTCACGTATAGAGCACTGGAGGTGATTTCCAGAATCTTGAGATACATACTGATGGTTATAAAGATATTATAATGATAAATATGAAGGTATATTATATTTAAAAGATACTAAATTAAGTGTCCCTGAAAGGTGAGGTATAAAAGACATTCTGCATGTCCCTAATAATGAAAAATGAGTTGCAAATTATTGTGGTTTTCACATGTACCATATATGAACAAAATGTGCCTTCTGATTTTAACAGCTAAAAACCACAGTATCCCCATGTCTGTAAAAAAGGAAGTGTTTTGCCTTGAGCAAAAAGATAAAATTTATGATTTATAGAGTTCAGACAGAGGCAGTATGTAACAACTCTTACTTGAGACCGTGAAAGAAGAGTGAGGGATGTCTGATGCTTCTCCTAGGGTGACAGCTGGGGGTTTTCTTCCCTCACATTTGGAACTGCAAATCTTTGCCTTCCCAGTGGCAAATGACAAAGCCAGTCTACTCAGCAGAGCATTTCTGGGGTTTTTTTTTCTGTCATGCTGTGCAAGATGTGGACCCATCCTTGCAACAGGCAAGAGTGAGGCACATGGCTGGGCAGCTGTTTGGCTGCTAGTCCTCAGGAAAAGGTGTACTGAAAGCAGCAGTGATGCCTTAATGCTAAAAGAAAAATTAAATAGGTCCTGCCCACCTCTGTCTCCCAGTTCAGCTACTGTCCCTGCAGGGCTGGACTCTGCTGCAGCTGAGAGCACAGCACAGCACACTCAAAAAGAGGAGAGGTAGAGAGAGCACAGACCCTGGATACAGAATGTCCTGCTCAGCAATGTGGAGTGGGCAAGGTCTTGCGGTGCTGACATTTCCCATGAAGAAGAGACTGAAGCGTGCTGAAAATAGAAGCATCTTGAGAAAGACGTCAAGCAGCTGCCTCACTGTCTGCCAGCCCTTAAGATATGACTTCTATCTCAGACTCTGTGTTAGCAGGCACAGAGAGAGAGAATATATAGCAACAAGTAACAGTACGTACACAGACACAGATTTCCAGGCTATAGCCAGGCAAAATCTCACAATTTTTAGATTTGCTTTGTGAACTGGAGACTAGAGTTTATAACATTCCAGTGTGGAAGACTTTTCACAGCCTGGAAGAGTGGTATTTTCTTCATTACTTTTATCCATGTTTCAATATTTTTATCAATGAGTTTCTTAAATGGAAGAAGACCCATGGTCCTTGTTCTGGTGTCAGAATCTACTGCCAAAAATAAACCTAGGAAAAGAGTGATCAGATCTTCACATAACACTCATCCATTCTGTTTTGCAACTTGAAAAAATTGATCGAAAATGAGCACTGCTGTCTTCTCACATTTGGCAAGGAAGGCATTTACATGTTGTCTAGGTTGAATCTTATTATAAACAGATTGCCCTGTGGCAGCCAACAGAGTCCACTATAGCAGAAAATAAACTGTGAGGTCCCATTTCCTCTTTCATTATGGTGCAGCAGTGAATTTCTGTTCAATTTATAATTTTTATATGCTCATCAACTACCTCATGCAGTCTCATTAGTTTCTGCTTTTTCACTAGTTTCCCAGTACAGTCCGAAAAATTTCAGACGTGTCTTTGGGATATTTGTTTATCCAGTGGGACATCCACTCAGTGGGCAGTAGATGAAGAAGTACTCATTCATAGATTCATAAAGAAACCTTCACATGTCAGGTAGCACCATGCCTCACTGAGATTGTGACTCATGAGTTTTGAGTTCTGAAACTTTTCCTGAAGATTGGCTGCTATGATATTTATTTCCAACTGACTGTATCCTTGGGGATAATTCATTCAAGTCAGTAAGCATCAGTAGATTTCAATGTAACACTGATTATACTTACATGATGAACATGTCCTCTGATCTAGGCCTTGTGAGGTTTTACTGCTTACAGAAGGGTGTGGCATGGCATGGGGAAGATGCAGATAGAAAGAGATTCAGGGGAACAACAAGATGCATTGCAGAGTGAAATTGGGTCTTGATAAGTAATTACTACTGCCACTAGATGAAGATTAAAATCATGACCCCAGGTGACTTACTCATTTCCCTAGCAACATGAAGCTCACAGGATAAAGCAAACAACTCCTGCTAGTGAGCCTTGGGAGGCTGGAGAGAGCTCAGAGATGCTCAGCTTCTGCTCCAGTAGGAAACCTCCTGCTGTGGGTCGAGGGCGTGGAGACCAGGCTCAGGAGCCTACACAGACAGCAGTGTCTCCTGTGCCTGGCAACAAGTGACTTGAGCTCCTCCTCAGGTGTTTGGGGTCCCTGATGCCCTGATCGGGAACTGGGCGGTGCTCAGGGCCATGGGAGAGACCAGGAATGAGCAGGATCTGCATGGATGTGATGGTTCCCTGGCAGACCATGGCCCACATAAACTAAGCCCAGATGCAGCTGGGAGAGCAGAGGAGCAATGTGTGTGAGCCTGTGCCTGGCCAGGGCAGGGGCTGCTGCACACTGCAAGGGACATACCTCCAAGGACATGTTGAGGTCAGGTGGCTGAGGGCGAGAAGACTTAGAGCACTCATCAGTGGGGAAATCGAGAAGGGGTAATGAAGGATAGAGGATGTAAAGAGAGGAGGAACAGGCAGTGGAGAGAGAAGATGCAGTAATGTGGGTGTACTGTATATGAGAAGCTGATGCAGCAAAAGTTTTGCTGGAATGGAAAGGGCTTGAGCTAATCTCTGCTGTCACATCTATAGGAATCCAGGAGACAAACTCATTACAACATCATTCATTTTAGACTTGAGTGTTCTTTAATTGCTGACTAACACTTTCCTCTTCAACATTTCTTTTTCAGTCTCAAAGAGCAAGAATCTCAAGAGGAGCTTCATACTTTGGAGATGAAAATTGAGAATTTTGATGAAATCCTGTTAATTCATTCTCTCCCTTCTAGTTTTAGAAATAGCTTAGTTTCAGTAGACTGAACCAAGAAAACAAAACTAATCCAAATGCTACACCTGGAACACATATACATACTTCTTGTTGCCAAAATATGTTATTATCACATAGATTTGGGAAGTAGACAGGTTTACTAAAATAGTTTATCTTCAAATGAGAAGCCTTTAGCTGTAGGAATGAAATTATCAACATGAAAGAAAACTCGTCGTCTCATATACTGAATTGATCCAAAATGCAAAGATAAGCACCCAATTTTCTTGTTAAAAATGGAAGATGTTCAGCATTTTTTACTGTTTCATGTTAGTTTTACATTAATCTAGAAGGAAAATTTCCAATGGGATTTACAGCTTGCAAATGCAATGGGATTTGCAGCTTGCAAATGCTGTTCTCAGCTATGCTGCTAATATTTATAAAACATGCCAGGAGGCATCTTTTTGCCTGTGGATCCCTAATGGCTGATAAGGAATGTGTAGCCTCATACTGAAGATCCCTGGGTAAAATAAGACCTCTCAGGAATGCTGGCATGAGACAAGGAGAAATTCCAGAACACTGATTCTCCGGTGCAAGCTTCTCATTGTGACACTTCTGCTAAGATGTGGCTGGACACTGGATCCTGGAAATGGTAAGGATGAATTTCACATTAAAAGTTCTTATTCTATTGAAAGATGGCTGTTGTGTTAAATTAAATCCAGTGTGTTGAGTGCTTTCTCTGTTCCTGGCATATTTAATCTGGGTAATTGTTTACCTGGGTAAGATGAGTCCTTCAGAGACTTGAGCTATCATTCCAGAGGGGCAGTGCTAAAATGTATGGATAGGAAAAGAGTTGGGGATTATGTCTAGCGAAAAGCCAGTGATGAGCCTAACAAAGAGGAGATTAACCAACCTGGTTAGGTGCTCTGGGCCAGTCAGTGGCTTGGCCACTGCAAGAACAGAACACGAGTGAGCTGACCTTTGTGCCTGCGCTGCTCAGAACCTCCTTGTACCTCAGGGTAGCTGTGAGTGGACTGAGATGGCCTTGTGATGTTCTGGTCCCATTCCTTCCTTTGGAGACTAATTTCTGCAATGCTTGAAACAGTTATTATTTGACTTCACAGCAGGGAAAACAGATGTGACTTCTGAAGTTTCAACAGTATATTTTAAACCTAGGAATGTCTTTACTTTGTTTGGTGACACCTAAGTGTCTGGCCACTGAGGAAAAGTAAGTCTTGCAAAGAAAAGGGAAAAGGGAGGGCAAAACCAGCTGGAGATTAGTGACAGTTAACTCACAGCATTTTTAGACTTCATGATAAACTGCTTTCTGTGTGCGTGAGATTTCTATGGTTACTCAAATTCCTCCCATCTTCACAGCATATGTCAGAGAAAGATACATGAGCAGCAGGTTCTGGATGAGGAGGTGATATTCAGGATGCCCTTTCCATCACGTGCCAAAGCAGCTGAAAATCTTCAGTTACCAAACAGGTGAGTGAGGTGGACAAGCTCTGATGGCAGTGGAAGGAGAAGGAAAAGGCAAAAGGAGTTGGACAATGGCATGGAAGGAGAAGAAATGAGAACAGCAATATGAAACAAAAATAGCAGATAATTGGCTTCTTTTTGTGTTGACTGCACTTGCAAGAGAAGCAGAGAGAGGCTACCCTACAGAAATAGATTTGCTTAAATTTGCACACCTAGCCTTTTTTTTCCTCTAAGTGAATGCTGCAATTATATACAAAATGTTTACCTCCTTGCTTCATAAAAGAAGGACATCAGAACATTAAAACCAAATTGTACAAGGCATTTTCAACTGCAGAAAAAGTTTGCAGTATTGACACCAGATGTTTTGTATTGGTAATTACCATATTCATTATTTACATTGTAAAAAAGAGGGTTCTTAAAATTTGCTTTCAATTTTGAGAGGATGCACATCAAGAATAGTAAAACTTTGGTTTCTCATGGGTGTTCTGCATGTATCCTGATAATGTAATATGGATCTTCAATAAAGCTGTGCTGTAATTCCCAGGAGAATATGTAGGACTAGAATAATCTATCTGAAGATGACTTTAGGAAGAGCACACCTTGTTTGAAATTATTAGTTTAGACTGACAATTACAGCAAGTTGCAAGAATCCTAAAAAAAAACCCCTGCAAAATAAGACATTCAGTAAGTGTGATATGAGTTTAGAAGCCTAAGGAATATGCTAACTTTCAAGTATGGCATATTATATTTTCAAGGTATTTATAATTTATGGTTGATATTTTAATAATTTTATATTGTTTAAAATATATTCTGCAAAATAAAAATGCTGTTTTTCTTATTCACTTATTTACCAACCCAACCCAGTGAATTGGTTCGTACTACAGAAACATTCTAGGTCTGCCACAGTAACATACAAACACAAATACAAACCAAAAAATTCCCTAAAAACCTTCAGAAATGTCAAAATATCCTTTTTTTCCCCCAAAGTTAACTTTTGATGGGTTATAACCTCCACTTCCTTTTCTTATTAATTCAGGAGCCATAAACCTTCTTGACTAATCTTCACAAAAGCACTTTTCTTTCTCTTCATTACATTTACTTCTGAAGATTTGAGACAACTTCTCCAGTTTCTCAGTTACTCTTAATTCTGATGCCATTTCACCCTGCCAAAGTGCTTGCATGTCCCTGTCCCAAAATCTCTCAGGACCTTCACAAAGTCTGCAAGGTAACAACTTTGTGAGGTGATCAGGGCAGGTAGCCGTGATAGTCACGGTGTGGCCAAAAGGGCAGCTCCTGTCGCAGACACGTGGTGTGGTTTCCAAGTGTGCCACTGAACACCCCTGCTTTAAAAGGCAATAGAAAGCACAGCACAGGGTGCTCACGTATTCTTTACCTGCCATTTAGCTCTGGGTATTTTAGGCCAGAGTCTTTTCCCCCTGAAGACCCAGGTCTCTGGCAGACTCATGCTGGGACAGCCTGTTTCCATCTCAGTAGCTGCGCCGTGATGGAAAAGTCACATTTTGGCCACAGATACCTCCGTGGAGGAGGGGTCTGCTGAACCAAGGACACAAATCATAGCTCACCTAAATAAGGCAAGTATCTGTTCTTGGCCTTCCAAAGTCCTTCCCTCCTGCAGCCACGGGCAACTCACTGCCACAGGCTGGGGCAGAAGGAGAGGAGAGACTTCATCCCTGTCAGCAACAGGAAGGAGGTGACTGTAGGGCACTGGAGCTGGAGGGCACTTCTGTGCCTGCAGCCTCAGCTGCACACAGACTCCCAGATGGAACTGTCCCCTTTGGGACAGAAACAGCATCTTTGGGGGTGGGTGTCTGCCATGCCCTTCCTCACCTGGTTTCTGCACATTCTGCCATGGTGGAATCAGCAGTGACTGCGTGGGGAGTCTTTGAGCATGTCCTCATGAATGCTTAGTGTCAAACAGGAAAATGCAGTTGAAGCAAATCCCTGTTGCCCCACAGTTTGAATTGCATTACAGGTATGATCTAGGGACCCAGGTATGAATGTGCTCTCACCTCAGACTGGCATTCAGCTCTTGGGATTCCCATCTTTTGCCCTGAAAACCCATTTCGGTCTAGGTGCCAGGTCCTCAGCACTTGCGGTTCTGTCCCACAGATCTTCTCCTATCATGCTGCTCCACCAACTAAGGGAGAGATGGCCTGGGTTTTCAGTGTGTGCTAGATACTGACCCTACCTCTCACAACAGCCCCATCTCCTGGGAAGTTGGTCCTGCTGACATGTCCCAGGGGAATATGTCCCCTCTGCAGGAGGAAACCTAAGGGCAGAAGAAGAAGACAAAGAATATGAGGAGCAGGATTTCTTCTTGCCAATGTAGCTCTACTGTTCTTTTTTTTTTTGAACAGTGAAGGTCCGGCGGGCTTTGCTTGGGTTCACAGTGCCATTTTCAAATCTGCTTTACAGGGAAGAATATCTTGATTGCTTGTGTATTTTGAGGTTCTGTAAAGGTAGACCGTGGGAATGGCTCATCTGCACTTCAGGCTGCCAAGAGGTTTTCCTGTCACTCCTGCTGGCCTAAGAGTCCAGGAAGTCCTTATGTGTGGCAGCTGGACCTCATCCTAGGAGGAGTGAGGGTGTTCCAGAGCCCCAGGCCTCTCCTGGTACCTGCACTTTGAAGGTCCAGCCAGATCACAGTTGCACAGAGAACTGCTGAATTCACTCCAGTGCCTGGAGCAGAGGGTCTGGTCAGCTGCTGCCCCAGGAGCTCCCTGTGACTGACAGGAGCCTGATGGGGCCATGGAACTGGCACCCCTGCTCCCCTCACTGGGAATAACACTGTCGGCTTCCTGCCGAGGATCCCTGAAGGAACTTGTCTGTCCGTCAGTGTCGGGTGACAAGGCCCAAGCTAAGGAGAAAGGATGGGACCTGTGCCATTAGAGCAACAGCCAAAGCCTGAGGGGAAAGGCACAGCCACCATCCCAGCTGATGTCTCTGGGCCCAGTGTCCTCTGCCTGATCACCCACGGTGCCCGTACCCGGCTGGGACGTGGCTTTCCTGAGCTCTCCAGAGGGCCAGGGCAGTCAGGGCTGAGTATCCATAACCATCGTGTCAGAGCCACCAGCCTGGCCAGGGCTTCTCCTACAGCCCTGATACTCCCGGGGCCCTTGAGGGACCTCTGGTGTACGGCCCTACAGCCATCCCTAAACGAGTGCTGTGAAAGCCCAGCTTGAGCAAAGGGCCATGGACGGCCCCTGCAGCGCTGCTGGACCTCGGAGCAAGGCCTGCCTCTGCCTTCATCCTCACTCAGACAGGGACTCCAGGATGGCAGCTGCAAAATGCTGCACTTTCAGAGCTGCTGCCCAGCCTGTCTTTTCCATTTGTTGGTTAAAAAGAGCGGGGGGATGCCCCATCCACCCCAAGGAG
>VZTI01004490.1:0-85903 GCA_013397865.1 Struthidea cinerea
TTTTTTCTTTTTTTAAATCAGCCATAAAATCAGAATAGCTGAGGTGCCACTCTCAGTAACTACCATGTTACATTTCTCAATTTCTCAGTTTATTCACCTATATAGAGATTATCCAGGATTTATAAACTTTTCACAGAGTACATGTGTAGAGCTCTAATGGTTGTAAAGAAACAGCCTGGACAAGAATTTTTTACCAAAGTGGATTTTTTTCACTGAACAACCTGATTATTTCATATTTTTTTTTTTCCCACAGAAAGTTCTTTCCTATCATAATAAAAGAATTTAACTATTGCATTAAAAAATGAAACATTTTCAATTTTCAGCCAAATTTATTTGTGTTTTGGGTGAAAAGGATGAAAGGCAGCTGTTTGCAAAAGATAATCTCCTTTTTCAGACTAGTTATGAACAAGCTGTATCTGGTACTGCCTTAAACTATCATTAAATAATAAAATATTGATAGTACACAAAAACTGGTGAATTCATTTTTGACAGGTCTCATCATATCTGAAGACTAGTCCCAAGACCTTTCAGGTCTTAGTGAAATAAACAAAGGGTTCAACATACGGTAGAATTTCAGCCTTAATGATACCATATCTGTGAATCGCGAAGTGATGCTACAAGATGAAGAATTGATAGCAGCATAATAGGATATGTTCCTTTCCCAGCAGAATCCAACAGAGGATTGTAATAGTTCACCAGGGGAAGTAGGGTTAAAAACCTCTGACCCCTGATATCACATAAAAATTGCCAAAAAAAAATAAAACCCTTGATTGACAGTGAGATGCGTGACTACCTCAAGTCTGCTGTGAAATCTTTGCTGATAATTACTGGGTTGAATGGTATGAGAAATGGGCAAGAAGGGTATCAGCCACATGAGTGTACATACTCAGAGACCTGAGCATCTCTAATAAGAATTGATGTAGTGTGTCATTTGTAATTTAATCAGCAGCATTACGTCTTGATAGTAAAAGGACTATCATGAGCATTTTCATAGTAAGGTAAGATTAACAGACACACACCCCAAATGTCTGCTGCCTTAATGTTCCACTTGTGACAGTAGCTGATAAATAGAAGAAATTGTGAGTTTATGCTGACACGTGACCCGGAGCTGGTCCCACAGCGTGTGGGCATTTTCCTGCATGTGGCACTACGTGCCAAGCACTGACCCGAGACTTTTTGTGAGCACATGCAGGGCAGTGCCAACCCTGATCCAAATTTTGGCCTCACACTTTTCCAGTGGCTGTTGTATCCCAAAGTCCAGGTCTAGATCCAGATCTGAGCCTCTCACAGCCAGGTCCATTCCAAACAGATCCCTTTTTTTTTTCTCACAATTTGTTAGTAAGTTTGGGAGCCATCTGCTTTACCTTCATGTACAGGTTTCTCTGATGCATTCAGTATCCCAGCATGCACCAACTAGAGCCTGCCTAACATGCTAGAAATCTCCATGGATATTTGGAAGAGGAGATCTACCCTAAAGCCGATGCCTAGGAGTTAGTCATCTCAACTGAAGCTCCTCAATTCAGACTTTCACTGTAATGGTGGAAAATAGGCCCCTCTAGAGGCAATTTGAGCAGCTTAGCTAAAAAACTTAAGGCGAATGGTTCTCTGAAAAGATTTTTTTTTCTCTACCCTCAGTGAAGAAAGAACAGAGTGGTTAGAATATCTATGTTTAAGACTTCTGAAGTGAGGTGAGTTAAATCCTTACTCTGCTTACTCTGCCCAGGAAGTCCAGTCTGCAGACTCTCCCAACATCTGTGTCAATATTTTTAAATCAAAACTTTAAGATTTCTCACCGACTGTGTCTGAGTAATATTTTTTTCTTTTTTCTTTTCTATTTTTAACAATGCTCAGTTGTGAGAGCTGAAAGAATTAGCAGTAAATTTACTCATGGGAAAAAACACATTATGACAAAGAAGCAAAGGTCTCTAGTGTCTGCAGTCCCACAGTGAGTATGCATGTTCAGATGTGCATATTAATTGTCATTTATATCAGTGGCAAGAGGCAAAGAACAAATGGTGCATGGGCATCTGTTTTCAAATGCTTACCCAAGGTGCTGACTCACGTCCATAGGTCACCTGAAAATAAAATTAGTCCCTTAGGATCCAGGCCAAATGTTCTGGGAAAATATCCCATCTCAACTGTCTTTGAGTCTTTGAAGCAACTGTTAGTGACTGATTTTTTTCTCCATTTTTTCCTTCACAAATGTAAAATAGCCTCCTGCTAATAGTGTTTTCAGAGCCTTCTGTCTAGTTATACCACAATTCCATTATGTTTTAGCCTCTTTCCTCTCATCCACCAAAACAAAAAAGGTAATTAATATTGCAGTTTTATCTTCTAGATCCATTGGTATGTCTCACAGCACAAGCTGACTTTTTTTTTTAGGATGTTATTGTACTTCTTACTTCTAAATTTCATTCTGTGTTGCTCAGTAGAGATTAAACAAATATCTTAATAATGCCAAAACAGCTAACACAAGATTTAAAAAAAAAATTAGAATTATAACTTATCCAAATAACAAAGGTCTGAATCTCTAACAAATATGATAAATTGTGATATAAAAGAGCTTAAAGAAAAGCTAATGTTTTCCCTTATTTACTGTAGGCTGTTTTCATGAAGACATTCTCCTGCACTTACAGTTTTTTGGCAAAATCCATATCTAATTCTCAAAGTGAGAAATGTTGGTTGTTTTCACACTTCTTTTGGTTAAAACCTCTGCTATAATCAATGAGACTTTTGATTTCCTCAAACAGGTTTAAAAAACGTCACCTAATATCAGTTTCCATCACGGTGTATTTCAGGACTGGTGGTTTAACAATTGCTCTCCAGGAGAATTACTTATTTCTCGTTTTATTTGTGTGAGGAGCTCTACAGTGTGACAGGTCCATGGGAAAGCGAACCCAGCCGAGGAGCAGGTGGTCTGCTGCTCCTATGTTATTGCCATTATGTTGCCTTTGTTAAATTACTCCATAAACCCAAGTTTCCTCATTGCCATTTGTTAAATTTGCCTACCTCCACTCTGTGAGCACAGATAATCAGTCAAACCTTAATTGGGGTATATTTAGATCAAAGTATGCAGCCAGTGTTTGCTCCCAGTACCTGGGTTGCAAATGATAGTCACATGAGTGGCTTGCTCTATTGGACATGCTTTTTGTTTAACCATGATCATTGCTGGCAGGCAGCTTTTTCTGCAAGTGAAAAGCCCTTTAGAATTCCTCTAATTCTGACAAAGAAACTGTCTTTGGGAGGAGAAATTGAGTATTGCCTTCTTGCATCTGAATAGTCTTTCAGCTCTATATTCACAGCAATATACTTAATATCCGCAGACAAGAAGCAGAAGGTTTGGATCCATGTTATTTGTTCCTTATCTAGCTTCTAGAAAGTCTTGGAAGTTTGTATTTTTACCAGTTAAGGAGATATATGTAAGGTCTGTTAGTATAGACATGGATCTCTCTTGAGAAGTGTTGCAAAAACACTTTGCAACAAAAATCACAGAGGTTGTCTTTTTTTTATTTAAGAAGTAATAAATCAAAGCAAGGTTTGTGTAGGGATGAGTGATACATCATCTTTGCACTGCTCCTCTGAGAAAGGTAGAAAATATTTATGGAAAGATTTCCATTTTTTACCTTATTTCTGACCTGATTGCTGGTTTAATCAGTTGTTTTCAGATGGATTAAATTAGCTTTACTTATTACCTTTCACATCTTTCATTTTCTTCAGTGGCGCCATTTTATATTGTCTTTTATTTATCCATATCATGGTAGCACCTAAAGGCCCCATCTGAAGTTATAGTCCTGGTGCTCTGAAAACTACAGAGAATAAAAGGTGGCTCATTCCCTGAAGAGCCTGCAGTTTAATCAAGGCAGCAAGACACATGCTACACTAAATTTCAGATACACTATTGCGAGCAAAACACCTGCAATTAGTTTTCAGCACTAGTAGCCTTTGGGGTTTAGTCGAGCAGAGGCATACACAGGCGCTAGATTTTAGGGCATGTTGAGCAGCCCCATTTAGTTCAAAATGACAAGGACATATGCAAAGCTGATGATAAATCTTCCAGGGCAGGAGGTTAGGTTGTGTGACCAGGCCATTGGCCGGTTGAGAGGGAAAGCTGTCGTTAGGGACAGAAAGTTGACCTGCTCTTTGGATTTCTCTACATTTGAATGCTGAGTTAACAAAGCACAGATTTAGTATGTTTAAAGAGTCAATGCGGAGAAAATACTGTAAAGTAGCTCTGTTTTCCACAAAATTCCTCGCAGACCTTATTCTAAAGGAACTTTGCAAAGAGTAAAGGCCACTTTTGAAGCAACATAAAGGCCACTTTTGTCAGTGGAATAACTTGCTGGACTTTTTCCCCACAGATTTGTATAGAGCACTGGTTCACATCAAGGTCTGAAAAAAAATTAGTTTTGATTGTATATACATACATACAAAAGGGGAAACAGTCTGAATAAAGCCCTTTGTACTGGATTAGTGTCTTAGCTCTTTAACCCAAGCTGCAGGTTTGGGATGTCTTTGTTCGATTAGGTTTTCGGGGCTGACCAAACCGGGTGTGTTTGAGTTTCATTCCTCACCCTTTTGAGGTCTGCAGGACTGATTCCTTGCATTCAGTGCCAGCAGTACTGTAAGTGCCCGATGCTTTATTCTCTAAGCTATTCATCCTTTCAACCTTTGGCTTTTTTTTCCTTAATCCATCTACCTTACTAAGTTTTCAAGTCAAGTAAAATGTTAAATGTGCTTCAAGCGAGAGCAACACAGAAATAACAGAGAGCATGCCAAGAATTTCTGGCCATCTAGTTTATTTGTTCTTTGTGTGTGTGTCTGTGTGTGTATAAATATATATGTACACATGTGAATGTGCATGGAGGTATATGATTACACCACACAAGATGAATCTACCATGAGGCAGAATGATGTAAAGCACATATTCCAAAGGATATTATACAGAGAGAGGCAAAATAAACACATTTTAGCAACTTTTCTCTAATATCAGAAAAAAGTAATTGCTCTACATCACGAATATTTTTGTGGAGAATTCAAATGCTTAATGCTGCTTGTCTGAAGCCTTGATGACTTTTTTTTTGGCTGCAGGGGACAAGAGGCTTACACACATGCCACTACTTCAAAGATTTGCCTTCTATTAATTTTTTACTTAAGCTTCAGAGTGTTAAATTGTTCAATTTAAGCCGTGAATATATTTTATAAGATCATCCTAGCCCACCATTTTTCCCAAAATAGAGAAGTTCAGGATATTTGGCAGTTTCACCTCCTCACCAACTCTGTGCAAAATATAAATGAATAATCTCTTTGAACCTCAGCAGCTTGTGATACAGAGAAACACAAGTTCAAACCTTAGTCTTTCCTTAACGATGAAAATAGACTGTTCTAAAAATAAGTGCTGAATTTGATGATTTAGATTAAAAAAAAAAAAATGCACATCATAAATAGAAATGTGTTGTAACTTTTCCAATTGGAAATTAAAAATAATGGGCTATTTTTCATTTCCTTGTGGGGCTTTCATGAGCTGAATCAATATAATGAAATGTTTTAGTCAGCAAAATAAATCAAGAGCCTTTTACCGTTTTTATCACAAGAGATCCCCAGTGAGGTGAGGGAGGAGAACAGAAGAGAACGCATAACATTATGCAACTATGCTACATCAGAGTGCAAGTTCGGCTGCTGCTCCTGAGCTGGATGCTGTCTCTGCTTAGCCAAAGCTCAGAAAAAGATGGAAATGTGCGATTGCCAAGAACAGAGCACACTGCCTCTAATCTGTCTCAATTATAAAGAAAAAAATGGGGATCCGGTGATTTCCTGAGCTCCCACCATGACTTGGAGACTTTCTGTTCAGGCATTCCTGGGGATGAGAGCCTGCCTGACACTACTGCCCCAAAGTCAACTGAAAAGATTCCCACCTTACTTCTGTGAGACCTGTACCAGTCTGAAATGCAGAGTTGAGCCTGATGACATGCTTCAGATGGGACCCACAGTGGAGTTCCTGGAGAAGAGTGCTCCTCACACAGTGACTCTGCCATGGAGGCTTCCCACTGCTCGCCATGGTCTGGGAATCAAGAGCTGCCTGTCTGCAAATACTACTTAGAGGGCCTGGGAACACGTCACCAGAAAACTACTCTGGCCACTGGGTTTACATCATATTGTGTTCTGCAGGAAATGTTTGTATTTGTTTCAGCGAGGAGTCCTGCTGTTTCAGATTAAGTGCCTTTGCCATCTGCTAAAAAAGTGATAAAACAGCACACAGTCAGCTGTTAAAGAACAGAGATAGAAACTCAGCGCAGAGCCGTGTTCTTGCTAGCTCCATGGTAAAAATTCCCATTTCATAGGGTGTTTCATTATGCTTTTTTTGTGAGATTTTCGTCTCTTTAAAAGCCAAAAGAATTGTAGTGTCAAAAAATACAGCTTCCATAGCTGTCCTAGTTCATCCCAACATCCCTCTGCTCTCTGCAGCCAGCACCACTTCCAAGGCAGGATCAGACACCCTGGAGGAAAGATTGCTGGGGTACCAGCCACAAGCAGGTCACTGCAAACATATGGACACCCATGCTCTGAACCAAACTATTAAGGAGGAAGAGCTGTGAAGGCTGCTGACCTATTTCTTTCTATGAACAATTTCATTTGGTTCTTTTAGGCCTGTCCAACTGGCAGGGACTGTGGGACAATAGAGCTTCAGTCCTAGGCTGATTGGCAGTAGATGGGACTACCTGGAAACTTGCCAATCCTGATTGCTCCTTCAGAGCAGACCTTTTCAAAGCTGGTGTAAGGAAGATATGTACATCAATCAAGAAAGTGCTGTTACTCTTGCTAATAACAGTAGATGATATATAGAAAGCTATCAATGAGCTTAGACTTTTGGGTTCCCTAAGGCTAATGCTACCCAAGTAAATTAAACAACTTGAATGAAAATCCTCTGGCACTGAAACTTGATCGTCTGAACCCTTAAATTGCTAGAAGGGTCCTTGGCACAGTTTTGACCAGTCCTACTAGTGCTTTCCCAATTCCCGGACATGCTACAGAAGTTAGGTCAGTCCAGAGACCATTCCCATTAGGCAGTCTGTGTATATATGGATTCAAGCTGTTCCAGGCCAGTTGGCCAGAAAACTGTCCTGGATGTGTTTGATTCACCCATATAGATGCTTCCAAAGTGTACTGAGGTTATTAATACAGATACTCTGTGTCCTAAGCACCAGACTTTGGACTCTGTGAGCACATTATAGAATATCCTCATCATGCTGCAAGGCTTGTCATAGAAGGCTCACCAATACTAAGGTGTTTCAGAAGTCTGGAAATCATTTAAGATCTTAGGCAACTTCCTAGCATCAAGTCCGACCAAAGAGCCAGCTTACTGAGTAGCCTGTGCCCAACAGTGGCCAGAAGGGGATATCTAGGGACCAGTTTATAAACAGTATAAAAGCCCTGTTATACTCTCCTGAATATCAGCAGTCTGTAGTTGAGGGGTTTGATAGCTTAGGATCCTTCAGTCTTGAGAAATACTGTGTCGTGTATTGCAGAGATAAAATTACCTTTTTGCTCATATTTATGGGCAGAAAAAGGAAGTACTGGTATTCATCTAACTATCCTGGAAGAGCCAGGTTGAGTTCTGCTCCTCGGGCTTTCCTGGGAGCTCTTTCTGCATATTCTGAGCACTTTGGGAGCGAGAGTGCAACATGCATTGGGAAGATAGACAGGTAGATGGAGGAGGGATGTTTAGCCTGCAGGCTACTAAAAAATATGTGCTCCCCCTGATAGTTACTGTGTGCTGTTTTGCTCACTAGTTGAAAGGATGAAGGGAAAGCTGGTCACCTCCTACTCCTTTTCCCACTTAACAGCTTGTTCAGCTGAATGTTGTACACAGCAATGAAGAAGGCATCTAGGAAAGGGTGAGGAACATATTTTGCTCTTAACTTTCAGTAAATAGGCACGTGTGGTTAATGAGCAAGGTACTGGTCACTTTGTGGTGAGAAGCCCTTCCAGAGCATCACAGGGGTCCTACAAGACTGTATATGAGATCTACTTTAGTCCATATTTGGTTTTTATGGCAGTAAGCCTGGACATTTTAATGAATTGCTCCAGAAACATACCATGAATATAAATCCAATGTCAATTAATGTTGTTTTAACTATTGACAGCAGGGAGAAATACTGATCACTGTATGTCAGTACAGTAAGCTAGAATCTTTTAAAAACCTAAAAATAAATGTTGCACAGATAAGTTTCTGCCTTCTTACATGAAGCAATGCAGATGGGAAGCTAATGGATATTCTCTTCTCAGAGGAAAAGGGGACATTTGGAGCATTCCAAGACTCCCTTGTCCTTGCTGCCTTTCAGGAATAGAGTGACATGTGCACCCCAAAATAAGGCATTTTGACAGGCTGGACACTGTGCTACACGAAGGGCTTTTTGCCCTCCCTAAAAGCCACCAGGGTGGTCTGTTTGCCTCTCAGTCATCCTTATGAGCTCTCTCTAACCCTTCTCTGTCCTTTTCTCTCCCATTTACCATGCTTCAGAAAACATCATTGTATTCCTCCATCATTTCACCCTTCCCTTGGGATGTGTGCAAGTGTTGCCTGAACACGTCCTCTCTTCTCTGGGCTCATTTTCCCTCTGATGCAAATCAGAGACAGTGAGGGCCCCAATCCCTGGGCGCTTCTCTGTGTCAGCAGCTGCACTAAAATCCAAGCAGCTTGCCCCTAAATTTTAACCTGGCCATGCAAACAGTTATAAAGTTGTGATTTTTTTCTTTCATACATTTGGGAATGTTTCTTCTCAGGTTTCACTAAGCTTGGCCATGGCAAACTGTGACAGACATAGAAAAAGATCCCCCATTTTGGCAGATCTTCTGAGCTGTCATAGGAAGGAGACATATATAGAGAGGAAACAGAGCAACAATGGCAATTTTCAAAAAAATGCCAGGTGTAATAGGGTTGTTAGGGACTTGGCTTGACTAGCTAAAGAGAAGCAGCAGAGACAGGCCAGTAATTGTATGTGTGTTTCTGCAAGCTGACCTTCCTTTGAAGGATGCTACAGTGCAGCACCTCCCCCCAAGGAGTAAAGAGTTCTGCAGAGAGAGGATGTGAGAAACTAAGAAAATTTGCTTTCTTGCTGCTGCTTGCCTGGTGCCTTCTCTTTGCTGCAGGAGCTGGAGTCATCTGCATGCCAGATTAGGGCACACTCTCTAATTTATGTTTTCGCTTTTTAACATGCAGCGTACGATAACCTGCACCCTACAGCAGCCCAAAGGGGTGGAAACCTCTGTTCTGTAAGACTTGGCCCATTTAGCTCATTGCCTCGAGTCTGAGGGTGCTGATGAAACCGAGAGTCAGGAAAATGGTTCTAAACTTTTTGTCTGACACTACAATTGAAGTGGCTGTACTTCAAACCATCTGCCTTGTAACACATATGGTATTTCTAGCTGCCCACCACTGCTTTTGCTACTGCCACTGAGCAAAGGTGAGAGAATAATAGCTACTATGACAAGAATAGAGAGTAGGAAATGACAAGTTGCATATGCATTTGCACTGCATATTGCAGTGTGATTTGTCTTCTTATCTGAACATCTCCTATTTTTCCTGTAAGGTCTAGCACAGAATTAAGCAAATAGATGATATCTCTGCTTCCACTTTTATTTCTGCCCTTCCTGGAAAAAAAAGAAACTTTTATTCCATATTTACCCAAAATTATTGCTTTTACTACTGCACTTACATTCCCTGTGCCAACCAGTCCAGCCTGTGATTTTGGGGACCTGCTGGATCTCCAAGTCTCTGACAGATTCTGGTTCATCAGACTGATAAGCTCTGGCTTTCAAAACCTGTCTCCTGGCCTGCATCATGCCCCACTGTGAGTACATAGAGGTGAGTTGTGAAACCCTTGGCTACAGCAACTGCCTAACACAGATCTCCTGAGGTCTAGAAGTCTTGTCAGACTCTGGGAGATGTTTATAAACCATTCCAAAAGCCTGCACACCCTCACTTTCATGTGTTGGTGTAACAGTTTTTGCTGTGATTGATGGGGAAGAATATCCTATTGCCCCTGGACTGCTGAGAAGAGAAGAAGGATGGTTCAGGGGTTCTGAAGCAGCACTTGCTTTTAACTATCAAGTTGGCTCCCTCCAGGATAAGTCCATGGCAGGGTGACACAGTGGAAGGGACCTTGGGAGCTGGCCAAACAGTCGGAGAAGCAAGCAGATGTGCAGACAGTGAAGGGGATGTGGATACAGATGGGGATATGGATATAGATGGGGTTGGGGTTGGGGATGCAAGCACACTGTGGCGTTGAGGACAGGTCCATCTCTGTGGATTTCATAATGTGCAGTAGAATATCGAATGATTTACAATTGTTACAAAGTTGCTTATGGGCACACAGCATTTTAGAAAGAAATAACCCAAAAGAAATACTGTTTGTAGGACAGTTTTGAAGCACTATCCTCAAAACCAGCCTTTTTATTTTCTGTCTCAGTTTTCTTATCTGTAAATAAGCTTAATATTTAATTCAGGCATCTATTTGGTTTAATTGGTTGATGGTTTTAGCTTAGAAAGTTAAATGCTGTGTGCATTTTACTTAGTTTTCTTGCCATTAATTTAGCTGCTACTTTAATGAGTGGCCCTAAGCTTTTCCTGTGAGCAGCACATGAAGCCAAAGCTCTGCCAGTCTTTAAGCAATGAGGGACATTCCTCTGACTGTCCTTGTCAGAGCAGGGGGAAATCTCACAGCAATTTTCCACGATGATCTCTTGGTGTGGGCCATGGACTGGAGCAGCACAGGGTGTTGCCTCAGTCACCAGCTGGGATTAGCCCCTCTACAGGTTCAGGGAAGAAGTCCCATGTAAAATGAGACTGATGGAAGTGGTAACACAGAGAAAGTTTCTTCCTCCTCTTCTATCCCTGGTGTCAGTTAGCATAGGGACTTCAGCATAATATTATTTTAACATTTTTTACAGTAGGAATTATAATTGAAATTTGTTATGTATGAGGATAACTAAAATTCGATCATTTCACACTCTTCAGTCCATGCCTGAGGACGTTTTGGGGTAAATAGATTGCTTAGAAACAGCCAGTGACTACAGCTAAAATTACATTTTACCAACTGAGCTGAATGGCTTTTTAATTACAACACTGATGTCCTCATGCTGTCACCACCATCTAATACTAAGATGGTATTGATTTGATTTTTAACTTTGATGTACCAGAGGAGAAAATGCAGAGTAGGATTTTTTCTGAACTCTTTTTTTCCAAAGTAGTCAAAAGCCCCAGCTCTAAAATTGTGGGGTATTTTTTGTCTGTTTCCTTTTCTATTTGCTTGTAGCTTGAATGTTGTTACTGTCCACTCTGGATTTGTTTGGTTGTATACAAATATTTTGAAATTAAAATTTAAAATTTCATGGTACTGGTGAGCCTCAGTAACAATTAAATTTGTGCTATACATACAAATGTTATATGAAACAACTGAAAAAGCTACCAAGCAGACATATCAGAAAGCCACAGGAATCTACATGACCACAGTCTCTTGCGACAATGCAATCCTAGTGCATTAATTTCCTGAAATAGCAATTAGAAATGCTTTGAAACCAAAATGTCAAGGATCTTATATTTTATGAGAAAGTACTTATTTCTAAGGATGTATTCTGTACCTTTACTACAGCAGAGACCGGTCACTAAGTGCTCCTTAGAGCAAGGGAGTCTTTTCCTTTGTGAATGCAGACCTTTCCTCCTCTGTCTAAGGAAAAATTTAAAAACTTGGCTGGAATGAACCTTTCATTTGCAAAAGGATTGCTACCTTGTCCATGAGCTGTGAGGAAGCCACAGTCACAAAGCATCTCTTCTTGGGCTGCTCTGCTCCATGGGGAAGAGAAAACCAGCTCCTGCCCTGCAGACTCCTCCACTCCCAACTTGCTGAGGCTCAGATGAAGAGCTAAAAGAGGCTATTTCATATCTTTATGTGACTATCCAGTGATATTGGTCCAATACCAATAGGTTGGTGATTCACGACTAGGAAGAGTGGAGGAGTTGATCCAAAATCCATTTAATTTGAAGGGCCTTTAATTACCAGCTGCCATGGGTGTGGAGGCACATTTGCACAACCACTGTGGAAAAGGTAATCCATTTACCATGCAGGTGGGATACTGGTCTGTACAGGTATTCCTCGATGTCATGGTTTAACCCCAGCCTGTTGGTAGAGCTGGGAATACAGCTGACATCATTAATATCTGAGCTAACAATAAAAAAGGAAATGAAAGTATATTAACTGCACCCACTGCATAGCCATAAAGGCAAAGGTCTTTCTGAGATTAACAAACAGCTTTTCAGTGGAGATGGGACTATAACTCACTTCAGGGGCTCTGATCTTTGATGAGTTTATGAATGAAAACAAAGCTCAAGTGAATGAATTACGGACGTGATTCACTCAGTTGTCTCATACACTTTTATGACCTTTTAGTGTTTTCAGTTGCCAGGAGGATGGAGTGCTGGGATGGCCTCCAGGAGCCTTTACTTGAGCTCTGGCTCAGTTGAAGACTTGCAGTGTGTCCTTGGGAAAACCTCTTTAATACACCTCACATCTCTGCTCCCCATTTGTTAAACAGGAATGATAATTTTGTGTCATTTGTATGTAGGTCACCTGAATGTCAAATTCAGTAATGAAAAGTTCTAAATTGTAGCCTAACTGCGCTATATTTCCCCTGTCATCTGTAGGAATACTCTTATTTACTCCAGCTAATATACATCTACGTATATATATAATTTCCAACCTAAACTACTCTATCAAATAATCAAGCAAATATGCAAATAGAGCCAAAAGGATAGGCAGAAATGAGTACATCCAAAGGGCAGAAGCAGCTGTGGTAACCAACTCTAATGTTCCCACCCCAAGGACCTCATGAAGAAGTCTTGGCAGAATCAAGAAAACAAAAGGGAAGAAATAATTTGGACTTTTATGACATTTTTCAGGGTTAATAATCCCAGCCTTTTTAGCACAACCCACAAGGTCAAAGAACTACATGAGATAAATTCTGGTTTTCATGAAACCATATGACCGCTGGATCTGGACCCCTCCAGATCAAACCAGTTGCTGCAACATGTACAACAATAGCATGAGATGTTTGCCATGCCACTAAAGAAAAATATTGCATGAACAAACAGAGTAGGCCTTGAGTTGTTTTGCTTTTTGCTGGGGCTGAATTCAAAAATAAGGGTGTGGTCAACCCATTCCCTGGAAGCTTTCCTATCCTGCTGCTCTTTCAAGTAGAGTTTTGCCCCAGGCTGACTGATTTTGTAAACCCAGGTCTGTCTGAGATAGCTGATTTTGTAATGGATATTATCTAAAATTTTACTCTAATTTACAGTAAATTCCATTACCTCTGTTAGGACCATTACCAGTGCTTTGTATGTATTATTTCATAATGTGTATGCATATTGCTTGCCAGACATTAAAACAACCTCTTAGCAACATATTTTGAGTGCTCTACCATCTTTTGGAGTGTGGACAAAATGAAGGGAAGATGTCGGCTATATGCAAATAGGCAGCTTCTGAAGGGTTAATGAACAACGAGGAATTTGTGTATAGCTCATTAATTGTTATATTGCATCCCTTTATCTAAATTGCTAGTGGCCTGCTTAGTCAATTGAAACATATTACTTTGATATTAGAGCTGCAATCAAAATCTTTATTCTTGTGCATGTTCTACTTGAGAATACAAATCCTTCAGAATAGGGCAGTTGGAATTATCTTGAAAAGTATTACAATTCAATAAACCATATGCTCAAAAATAGAGACATCGGATTCAGCCAAATATCCTAGGAACTGATGCAGTTATTTTGACTTTCCCATACAAACAGACCAGTTTGAAATACTGTATGAAAAAGCCCATCAGGATTTGGATTTAAATTCTGGCCTCATGTTCAAGGAAAATGAGGACAATAATTCCATGCCAGCCCATCACACAAAATTAGCGTTGTTGTGGTAGTATAACAGAGCCCTGCACAGGGAGGGTGGTTATTGTGATATGGTACATGGAGGTTTTTATATTTGTTACATAAGCACAGAGTATTCCAACTAGTTTATGATGCTCTGTGAGGTGTATCTGCTCTAGATTTCTTCTCTAGACCAAGGAGTGAGAGAAGAACTTTAAAACCTCTCCAGATATTACTGAGGCTTACTTGTCTTGACAAAATGCTGTTTTCACCTGTATGGAGATAGCAGTTCGGACACATTCCCAAATTAGGCATCTACATTACTCCCTAAAATAAAGAAGGATGAGCATGGCCCTTAGTGCCCAGGTAGCCTAGGGACGTTGCAGGGCCACACTGCATTTGGCCTGTGTCCTACCATCCCAGAGGTGATCCCTGTTACAAGCAGTTTGAGTGGAAGAAAAAAGCAATAGATGGAGCAGACCAAAAAGAAGGCAAATAAGGGGTAACACCGATCAGTAGAATTGGTGTTTAGTCACCTACGTTTTCATTCACCACCAGGAGGAGAGTTTTAAAAGAGGCTCCTCTGCAACCTTCATTTAAATCCTGAGTGGCTTCATTCACCATGCTGGAGCTGGTTAGGAGTTGCAGAAGTGTATTAAGGGTTGGGCAGCAAAGTGATAAAGTTTTTGTCTTGGACACCGGGAAGTATTGAGAGGCTCAATGCAGCTGTGCCCATACACTCAAATGTGCACTCCAGCAGTGAAGACACAGAGCACCTTCAGGCATGTAGGGGATTGAGGTGCACCACTTAGAGCATTTCCCTTACGTTTTATGGGACATGGTTTCCTGAAAGAGCCAGCAAGACACAGAGCTCTCTTCCTTTATCTACCCAGCTAATTTGGAATGTACTGTGATCAGCAAGTGTCTGTGCACATATATGTGTGTCTGTGTGTGTACATCCAGGTGTGGGAAATGCTATGTTACCGGGAGCAACAATTTTATAAATAGGGAAAATGACAGACCAGTGCAGTAGAAGAATGGACACTCATATTAATATTCTGGTTGTCTCTGAGACAAAAGAAGGATAAGAGCTGGAAGTGAAATAGGATTGTTCAGTCAGAAATGTCTTTCTGTTTTCCAAGCTGTTCACAGAAACCTCTCTTTCCACAGACATTCGTATGCTTTTGCATTTCAGATTGTTAGTGTCATGACAGCTATTATTAAGAAATATTACCTAGTGGGTAAAAAAACATTTTACATATTTTGCTGATAAAGTTAATTTGTTCAATGGGCATCAATTAAAAATCAGGCTTTCTAAAATGCACTTTTTAGTGTTAAAATTGATGATATCAACTCAAATAAATCAGACTTGACTGCAACCTAAGGAGAACAAATGCTTGAGCATTGTTTTAAAACACATGGTAAATAGAAAGCTCAATAATGAGGAGATGGTGCCAGGAATGCCAGGATATCATCTTCTTACTATGATTCAACTTAAGGTCGGTGACACTGATGTAACTTTGACTTCAAGAGCGGAAATATTTCACAGTAAACAGAGGAAGAATAAATCCCCTTGGAATAGTAAAGGTACAAATTGCTTCAGTTTTCATTTCTGTACTGCTAAATTTGTATTTCATGTGTGGGGTTGTAATTGATGACTGCTTACTTGTCTGGATGAAGAAGGTTGAAAAAAATGCGTTCTGATTGTCAAGGTTATTTGTGTTAGTGGCTAAAATAGCAGTCATCATGCTGAAATCTTTGTAAAAAACATGCAAGCAATTCTTTTCTTCTTAAGCAAAACAGAAAAGGAGAAAAGAAGCTTCCAAGCCAAAATATCCTCGTATCATCTGGCTGGCATCTGGGAGCATAATGTACAAATTTTCCTGGAAATATGATTTGTATCAGCCAGTGCACCAGCTAATGCATTAGATCTTCAGTTAAAGCTTTGAGGGATTTGAGGAGATTTTAACACCAGGTATCCTAATTCCCTTTCTAACAAGGTTCACAGTTAAAAATATAGAGATTTCTTCCGTAGTATTTGTCAGTAAATACTGTAAAATCTATGATTATTATTTTCGTATGCCAATTTCTCAACTCTTCCAAAAACCCCCAGTAGCCTCTCAACCGCTAGTCCCACATCTAAATTTCCCCAATCCCTTACCGACAAAATTATGTTCCAGTTGACCGTGTCATTCATTAACATTCTCTCTGTCTTGTAGAGGAAGCAAAAGCAAAACAAAGCTCTCTCCAGTTAACATTATTTTCACATCTTTTCAGGAAGAGGTGGAGTTGTTTCTTTGTTTGTCTTTGCTGAGCTTTTATCTTGGTCATTGTCCTCTCATGTGAATTCCAGTGAATTGGAGAAAGACAATAAAATTTTCTTTCCCTATATAGTGTATGAGCGTGATCCACCTTCAACATTATTTGGGACATGTTTCGGTTTTGGTATTATAACGGAGCGAGTGACTGAGACTGAGGATGCTTGGATTTTATCCTGCCCTTGTCTTGGTACTGCCTTGAGGAAGTGACTTTTATTTGAGGGGGGAAAGCCACCAAGTCTATCTAAGACATGGCAATTGTCAGAGTCCGATGAGTTAATGAAAGGGAAAACACAATACTGAAAACAGTGGCAAAGGACTCAGATCAGTGACCCAGAGACGTGTTCAAGTTCTGTCTTCTTATTTTGTATATTAACTCAGTTTAAAGGCACAGAAAAGATTGGTGGGCATAGAGTAGCGATAGGGGATACACATCATAAAGTCGCCCCAAGACATTAGGATTAAGAAATGGAGTTTGTGTTATCTTATTCAAGAGCAATGAAATCAGCTTAGATTTGTTTATGGAAGAGTAGAATCCATGAAGAACTTCTGTTTCATTTCAGGAATGAAAATTTTTTCCATTTTATTTAAGGAAATAATGTCAAGTACTTCCTTTAGGGTCATTTTCCAGAAGCCATATTAAAACACTTGTAGTACTTTAAGGGAGAATTATATTTAATTGGGAAATGTTAGGTGTAATTGGGAGACATTTGGAAGAGAAAGGAATCTGGGAAGGATCAGTAGCACACCTCTTCTTACTCTGAACTGAACCAAATTTGCAGTTTTCCATACTCACCCTTTGTTTTCCCCGCCCCTGGTAATGTGGGATGTATGCAGAGGCTCTCATATGGCTGCTTTCCTCAGCTGGCCGCACTGTTCGTTCTAAGATGGGTTAGCTGGGTGTTTGTAAGTCTGAAAGGAGGGATGACAGGGAATGCTCTCTTATAGGCATCCTGATCCTTAGGGCGCTCTTTGGGTAAATCCACCATATCCTGTAGATCCCTTCCCTTGTGTGGATTTCTATCATGTCTCATGTTTTCTTCGAAAGGACATCTTGTCCCTGATCCAAGAAAGCACGTGTAGGAGACTAACCATATGTTTTAAGCCAAGGACAAACAGGTTTACAGGAAATATGTATTCGCAACTTTTGACCAACTGCTTTTGTTCACTGGTTAGTATTAATAAAACTCAGATAGACTGCAACTACTCCATCTTAAGAATACGTGTTTATGTTTTCTCTGTGTGTAGGGCTGCAATTGTTATGGTTCCTATTCCCTGGAAGAAACATGCAAATAAATCATTAAGTGCTTTTTCTGTGCTCCATTATACACTTCTTCATTCAGTTCATTGCCTTCACAAGACCCGAGAGTTCATTTTGCTGGCTGTGTTTTCCTAAGGCCTAATGGTATCACTTACACCACGATGCAGAAGGTGCTGCATGACACCCATGTGTTCCTGCATCACTGCTCAAACTGCAGTGGATCCAGAGCATTTTCTCTGGTTAGTGTTTACCTGAAAATCTTTGTACCCCTAATCCACAAGCCTGCCGCAGACAGCCTGCTCAGACACCGCCAATAGAGGATATTTGAACTCTAATAACCTGTAAGTTGTAACTTAGGTTACGGCATCAGAGAAAACTAGAACACTATTTCTCCTGTTGACAGGGGGTAGGTCATGATTTTGTGGACTGAACACAGTAGAATTTCTCCATGCTTTTCCATGGAGCTTTATTTTTTGTTACTAGAATGTGATAAAACAATGGCAAAGGCTGTTCCATTGTTGATTTCCAGGATGCCATCCTCTCTTGTACTCAGGCAATCAGATACCCTTGCTCACAGGGCATACACCTCGGAAATTTTAAGGAAAATATGCAGAAGTAGGTCTTTCTTGTCTTGTCCTTTGCACATCATGAAAGGACTCCACCTGCTGCAATTAGACAGGGTCCAAACTTACTAACTTGTAGCCTTTGCATGTCAACAGCTACCTCTGGGCAACCAGCAGGTCTGGCTCAAATTATTCACATCTGCTGGATTTTGTACTATCATCTTTTTTTTTTTTTTAAGGGAAAAAAATAAAAGTGTATTTCCCCCTACACATACACACAGCCTTCTAGCAGTATATTGTAAAAGACACTCTTCTGGACTCTGTGTTGCTGTAATGTTGCTTCAGCTGATAAGTGTTAACAAGAAGCCAATACAATGGAGTATGAAGCCAGTGTGAGAGCTCCACCGGAGCAGATCTATCTTTACAGAGAACAACGAACACTGTAAGATGATATGTGCAATCTTCTCCACCAGGAGTAGAGAGGCAATAGATTGAATGCACCAAAAGCTTTTTCAAACTCCTCTGCTGCTATCCAAGTTTTACCTCTTTGTCTATTTGTATGGTCAAACGAAACTCCATTTTCACTCCTTTATCTTATTTTTTTCTTTCCTTTTGTACACTTTACTTGCCATTCTGATTAGCTTTCTGTTACTATTTTAAGGGGCAAATAGTGACGCCTGTTCTATAGACCCTGGGAGCTTTTCTGCAGGCAGCTGTGCATGGGTTTGCTTACATGGTTAGGCAGGAAGGGCTGGAGCAACGATGGCTGCTTGCCTGGGCTGTGGGAGAGTGAGCACGAGCCCCTTTCCAGACTGTGTCTGCATCACCAGCCCTTCTGGAGGCAAGAAAGCTGCCATTTCTCATCCCTATAAGGGTGAGAATGATGTTCTCTGAAGAAGGGAAGTTAGGGAATAAATATATCGATGATTATAAGATGCTAAAGAGAATTAAACATTTGCGTGTTCCTGTAAAGTTTCTATGCCCTTACACTCAGCATGAGCAGTGTTCCTATCATCTCACAGTTCCGTGTGCTGGGCACAGTCTAGGGCTGTTCAGAGCAGCTGAAAACAGGGCCAAAAAGAGCACCAGGTCCCTCATAGTCTTACAGAAGTCCTCCTACCTCTGTAACGACTAGGATCTAGTGGTTAGAGATGAAACAGGAGACTTCAGTGACCCTGGTGATGGCACTTGCTTCCTCTTCCTCATCTGACATTGATCCCTTTTGCAAAACACTTAAAAGTCTGAGACTTATTACACGGGAATTAAGTATTATTTTTTAGGAGAAGTGCTGAAGGAAAATGTGGATTCTTGGTATTGCTTTCTTGACATGGCTGAAAGGAAGCCTTGTGCCCGGGAGCTGTCTTCCTCATATAACCTTTTGGATGTGAACACTCACACCATGGTGTTCATCTGCTGGTTTCAAAGCCTCCAGGAGAGTCCATCTCACGGGAAGTGTTCATGAGGTACGGGGAGAGCAGCAGTCTGCCTAGGATCACCCCGTTTCCAATGTAAAAGCCTTTGCTCCATATGGTGTGCAGAGGCTGTGATTGTTCATCAATGAGGGCCCTTCTGAGACATCTGGGCTTGCTGTGGAATGCAGGGGAGCAGCCCTGCATCTGGGGAGACCCTGCAAGCCTCCCCTTGCCTCCTGCTTAAGGCAGAGCCAAATCTGGCAGCTCTAAGCTGCCAACTGTGGATTTGTGTGCATTTAGGGCTGGCCTATTTGTTCAGCTTTATCATTATGCCTGTGGAAAATGCTGGCCAATAAAGCATAAATGCCTTTGTCCCACTAACATCGGCACTTCTTCTTTTCTAAAGGACTCCTGAGACCACTGAAATAATGCAATTAGCACAAATGTGGTATGGTAGAGCAGGGACAAAAGAGAATAAGACAGGTTTATTCTGCAAAAGAAAATGCAAGTGTAGTTTAATCCTACAGCCCATTAGGGTGACCATCTCCACACCGTGGGCAGGTGCAGGGGACTTGAGGGTTTGAGCAGGTGAGAATTGTGATCCCCCAGTCCAGTAATTGAGATTACTTGCTCAAAATACAAAAGCAGAAAAATACAGGATATGAAAATATACTTACCAGAGTAAATAGAAGGTACTTTTGCCAATAGTTGAATATTGTTTCACAGCTATTGGCCAAGACATTCAACACACATTTAAAAAAAAAAAAAAAAAAAAGGGCAAACAGATTGTCTTCATGTTTCAGGAGAAAGCAAAACAGTCTGGAGGTGGCAGTGGCCTACACAGGGGAATGTTGTCCTGAGTCTCAACAAGTTCCATCTTGTCTCAGACTTCATTTTGTTTGATTTGGGGCATTTAAAATTATATTTTATTTCCTAATTGCCAGCATACTGCTGCTGGACTGTTCAGTAGAAGTGAGATGTCCTTGTTAGATGACATCTTTCTCTTCCCTTTCTGGTGCTAACGTGCAGAGCAGGCACCTTTTCTCATTCCTTCTTGGTGTTCCCAGCTAAAAATGCCAATTGTGCAATTCAGTGCTGAGACCAAGCGCTCTGCCTTTGTGGCTTCTCCACTCCCTAATGGTGGAGTACATGGCGAGTACAGCCATGCTTAAACATTCCTTCTTAGGTCTCTCATAGATAACTGTAAACGTGGAGATACCAGTTCACAAAAGGCTTTCCACAGTTACCAGCACAGGTCTGATTCCAGTGGTGGATACCATGCACATTTTCCCTGAGGAGTTCAACTTCCTCTTTTGGGCATTCTGGCAAAGACATTCAGACTACTCTTAGGGAAGCAGTGGAACTTCTACCCCGTTGTGAATATTTATATTGTCACACTTGAGTTTTTAATGCCCACTGGAGGCTTGTACGTTGTCCTCTGTCCAGGGGGTTTTGCTGAGCCCCTGCAAGCCTGCCTGTCTGCCCCTTCTTCTGCCTCCACACACAGCTGCTGGAACAAGGGGACTTATTCTGACTACAGCAGGCTTATACCCATTTGCTGTGCTCCTTACTGATACTATGAGGAAGAGTCACTATCTCACCTGATTTTAGCTTTTTCAAGATTTGGCTTCCGACCTCTTTCTACAAAAAGTGGAGGCAGACAGGCATCTCTAGGTTCAGCCCATCCTCAGAGGTGAATCCCACTGTACCTGATTCACTCCTGGTGGAAGAAGAGGGTTACAAATTGAGCAGCCTGCTGCTGCCCTTCCTTTGCATTCAGAAGGGGTGGCTGGTGGAAGGAAGTCGCCCCAGGTCTTAGGCTCAATCAGCAGAGTCCAAGCAGAGAAGCACTCAGCATGGAGGAGTGCCCACCTTCCCACCTACTTCCCATTCACCAAAGCACATTGCTTCCCAACCCACAGGGTACGTCTGTGCCTGAATTACAAAACTGTCTTCTTCAAGCCTGTGTGGGCAAGAGGTATATGCATCGGTAAACAAAATGTTTAGAAACACTTTGCAATCAGTCTATTTTTAATCTTTCCCTTCTCCCTCTCATTCTGTTCTGCCCCCTTCCTCATTTTGGTTCATTTCACCAAATAAATATTAAATGTTTTTCTTTCACATGCTCTGATAGTTTTCTTCAACTCTCAAATTCTTTTCTTCATTGGAGAATATTTTAATATATTATAAAGTGTATTTTTTTATAAAGAGGGAGTTTTCAACAAACAAATCAGTCACAACAAAATAAAAATTCATCCTGCCTAACTTTATAACCCTAAGGTCAGGTGAGTTGGAGCAGTTTTGCAGGTCCTTCAACACCCCATCGTGTCTCCTGAAGCAAGAGGGACCAGAGGAAAGACCACTCCTGTGGCCACTCCTTGTGTCAGCTCCACTCAGAGCCAAAGGCAGTCCATGCCACCCCAAGGTGCTCTGCAGCCCAGTGGCACAGCCCTGCAGGTCACTCACAGGATCAAACATAAGCAGACAGTCCCTTATGCGGGGGAGGTAATCCATAGCAGCTCCACAGCAGTCAGGGAAGCATTCCCAACTGCTGGACTCACTGCAGCATTTTCTGCAGCATGGTACAATTTGAGAGAGGAATGGGATGCAGAGAGATGGACTTTCCCTTCCTTGGGATGTACAAATGTGAAATATCTTTGATGCTTTTTCTCCAACCATCCAAACTCTCTCACAGGTAGGAATTTCAAAATTAAGGAACATTTCCTCTTCCTGCTTTTCCATAGAGGGGAAAAAACCGACCCTTTGATCCAAAAGATGCTTATAGGAAGAGGGCAAAGACCGTAGGACTTTTCCAGTGCTGCTGCCCCACAATAACGACCTTAGTCCCAAGCCAGGAGCTAAGCCAGGAAGGACAGTTAGATGGAAGGAATTTGTCTACACTTCTGGATCCCTTTAAATCCAATTGGATGTCATTTGCCAAGACTGATTGCACCAAAGGGGGCATGTGAGTTTGACAATGCTCTTTCCTCCCCAGGCTTTAAGATTCGGTCCTCTAATTAATACATCCTTTTAACCTCAGTGTATGGGCCCACCTTTACAAATAGCTTGGCAAGTGTGTGAGCCAAAGAAGATGCTGACCTTATCAGCTAGGACGTGAGCTTGCAACATGTCAGCTACATTGAAATTATTTCCATCCAGAAACCTCCAAGATAATTTGCTGGACTTTCACCTGAGGTATCCAGTGTCCACCGGGGAGGAAACACTTCGCTGGGACAGCATGTCCTTAGTCTCTGAGAAAAATGACAGGCTGCGGTTTTGCACTCCAGCTTCTAAGAGCTTGCCCCTGTGCCTCTGCCTTTCCTAAGTCGGTTGCCCTCATATACCCTGCTGCTGTGACTTCCACTCTATTTCGGTCCAAGGTTTTTGTGATGGTTTCACTTTGTAATTAGAGTGTGATGAAGGATGAGGAGGATGAAACAGCAAGAAGCTGCAGAGGGATGCTGCCTTTCACTGCCTGCTCTCCCAGAGATGCAGCTGCTGGTGTCACAAGGCTCCCTGCAGCTGCTGAGCTCCCCATGCAGCAGGGCACTGAGTAGGGCAGCACTTTTTGGTACTTCAGGCAGCCAGCTTTGGGCAATTGTCCTTTCCCCACATGTGAACAGTGGGTAGCTTCCCCGACCCCAAGCTCTGGGTGAGCATTGATCAGCAGGTGTGGGACTGGCTAACAGCCACCAGCAGAGCCTGGGCTCTGTGAGCACAAAGCCAGCGTCTCCTTCACCTGAGCAGTGAGGCTCAGGCTGGCCACAGACCTGTGGGGTCATAGGTGAGAAAAGCCACTTGCAGGGTTGGATCCTTGTCCCACTACAAAGGCAGGAGCAGGAACAAGGAGCTAAATGATCTCTTTCCAGCACACACTGGAGGGAAGAGCAGTGGATGAGGAAAGGTAGCACTGGTCAAAAGTCTTTACGCAGTCCCATGGTACAGGAAGGGGAATACAGGTGAGGAAGGATAAGGATGTCCTGGTCCTGGACCAGCAGGCATACTTCCAGCTGGGGAGAGCAGTGTTGCATAGCTGTCACATATGGGATAAATGCTTCTGATCTGCTTGTGTGTTCTCAGGAGGTTCATGTCACAAGTGCTGAAGACCTAATGCCTTCCCATATTCGTCCTGCCCACGCCAACCACACTTTTTGTTCATCAGGAAATGTTGTTATGGCCCCACTCTGCTTGAAAGATCTGTTCCAAGCAACAAAGAAAAGAAAACAATCGAGGGAATCTCCTAGATCAGTTGAAAAAAAATTGCCCAAGATTAACCCTTAGAAAGAATCTGAGATGAAATAAAAAAAACAACTATAATAACATTTCAAAAGCAAAGAAAATGCTCTGAGAGGTAAGAAAAGTCTTTCCACCTCCTTCTGACACATGCAGCTTGTCAGCTAGGCTGGCAGGCTGGGCAGGCAGAGAGGGTAACTCACTGAAAAGTGGAGCCTGTATTTTGATTGAGGAGAGACTGTGCACAATTAAGAATCCTTAGCATTTTCGGCCATGAACATTATTCATCTCTTATGTGGATAAAAAGGGGCATTTCCCAAGGCCAATATTGGATTTTTGCAAGAGCTGCATTCCTGCTGAAACTACACTTACTCTGAAGCCTATGTGATCTCGCGTCTTTTTATTTGGCTATAAGGAATTCAATGCACTCAACAAGATGTAACATCTGTCACACATCCGTATAAGCATTGTTTATTTTTATGAAACATGAGCTATGCTTACAGTTACTTGCTCTCACTTTGCATCCCCCAAACGAGAATCTGCAAGGAGAATCACGGCACTTAATTTCCAGTGGTTTGTAGAGGCATAATATACAAAGTGGGCCTTCTGTAGCACACTGATAATCCTACATAATTACACATATATGCACAACTAGTGTCAACAAACTGAACTCAAAGTCTGCTTTGAAAAAAAATCCATGTTATTACACAGAATAAATCACATAGAGGAGATGTACAGCTGTATTCACACGCTGTCTAGAAGATGGAGAAGAAAGGTGTGACTGAGCAAGGCTTCAGTTTTGATCCAGAAATGCTGCTGACTCCCTCTTCACCTCCAGCAACTTTGGTTTCTCCAACTGTGAAAGGCAGACAGGATAATGTTTATGTAGAGGTGTGCTGTGAGAGCTATTGGCTGCATCCGTGTGAATGCTAATTTATTACTGGTGAAGTATAGCCCAGATGAAAGTGTTACAGCATGCAGCCTTCAAAGTGGATCTGCTGGTTGGCACTGCAGATTTTTGTCTGAGAGGGCTGCATAACCTAGGCACAGTCTAGAGGTGATGACTGCAGGGATAAATTCATAATCTGGGCAAGTGCAACTGGGGAAGAAACATACAGGGGTTGTGGGTCTGGGAAACAAGCATAGCGTGTTTTGCTCTGAATTTTTAGCTTTCTTTTTACCCTATGCTTTATCTGATTCTCTGGTAAGTGATAGTCTATTGATCCAAATTCACCTCTGATTAAGTCCAACATCCTGAGAGACATTCACCCACACATACACCCAGCAACTCACAGCAAAGGAGCTTCTGAAGAGAGTACACATTCTGTACTGTACATGTGAGTAGAAAGATAAAAGTGCGATGTATTGTTGTTTATAACTGGGAGAATTTGGCCTTTAACTAGATGCCATGTTGTGTTGACGTCTGTCTTCCAACAGATAGATAATTTTTTGTCCCTTTTGAGCAAAATGCAGTGAATATGATGGGGTACGTCAAGTCTTTCCACCTTAATTCGAGGAAGCAGCCTACACACCGCACTTCAGTTTCATGAACGTCCAGATGGCATGTTTCTGGGAGAAGGGGTGAGTAAAAGCACGCGTTTGTGTGTCTGTGTCTGTGTGTGTGTGTACACCTACACACGTGCATTTGGCTATGAAGCCACTGATTAGTACATTCGCAGCATAGAGGTAAAAAGGAATGTGTTTATTCTGTAACCCATAAAAGCATCTCATCATAACTGCATCTTGTGTGAGTCCCTTCCCCCTCCTTCAGGCAGATTTGCCACAACTCCAGACCAGGGGTGGGTCAAATATGGAGTTTGCCAGCAGCTCACATCTCTCCAGTACCCATCTGACACACACATTTCTCTCCTTGCTCCTCTTCCTTTTTACTTCAGGCAAGAGAAGGACTTAGTCTTCAGTAAACTAAGAGCAAATGGCTGCATTTCCAGTACTTGCTTGCCTTGAACAGTAAATAACCAAGGTTCAGAGCGTTGCCTACTTGTCACTGTGATGAGCTGATTGATGAATAAGCCCATACTGCACTCTAGGTAGGCCCTATAAACCCCACCCAGATCTCTTTCCCTTGCAAGGGCATATAATCCACCCAGCTCTTTAGCCTGGGGCTCAATTTATCAGTACAGCTTCACTTTACTGAGGCTGAAATGCCAGGTCAAACAAGAGGAGCAGGCGCTTCTCTGCGTTGCATCCTGCAGGGTGAAAACATTCATGCTCTCAAAAGTGTGGGAAGATTCTTTTCCGAGCAAGCAGAAAAACTAAAGTTGTACCTCCAGAGCACTTAGGGGACACACAGGCCCGGAAGTAGCAGCACACGAGAGGAGAACCCCACAGAAAAGTGACAAGATTAAAGGATCTTCTCTCCCCCGCCCCCTTCTCCCATCCCTCCCCCGACCGGGTAGCAAAATCAAAGTTAAAAATGTATCTATGGAAGGGACTGATGAAAGATTAATAATTAATTTTAGAGCAGCGATACAGCATTTTTTGAAATGTAAATTTGATGCGCAAAAGTGGCATATTATGATAAGCAGGAGCAACAAGGGAGAGTGAGTACAGGAGGGCCTGTTGCTCAGAGACAGGCTAGTGAGGAGCACTTACAGCCGCCTTTATTTTTTCTCTTCCCCTCCCTCTCTCTCTTTATGCAAACTTATTATCTGAACTTAGGAGGTTTTGAAGAAGTTTAAGGGCTGAATATCTGAGGCGCAGTCTTCAGAGCGCATCCCAGCTGTGGTTTTGCCTTGAAAGCTAAATCTCTAGTTGTGCATTGCCATCCAGTGTCTTCCCACACTTCACTTCTCCTGACCGCTCCTGTCACTGTGGTGCTAACTGTTCCATTACATTACTAAGACTTTCCCTTCTGCTTCTAATATTTGGATTTAATTTTCTGCCCCTTCCCCTCCCTGCCCCATGCCCGCTCCCCTCCTCCTTAGCTCAGGCTCTTTTGAGCCATCTCCTTTTGTGCTTTTTCCCGTGCATGGTGTAGGCTCTTTCACTCTGGCTTTTCTTTCCCCAGCCCTGTTTACATGAGGGCTTTGAGAGCAGCTTCACCGTGCGCTCTCATGAGAGTTGTGCAAATTGCACCAGTGCTTTCGTTGGAAGAGACACTCATCTCTGGAGCCCCATGCTGTGCAAGAGTGCATCAAGACCAAGTAAGCCCCTTGATGCTGCCTCACGCTGTGATCCTCCTTTGCACAGTGTCATGTGTCAGGACGGTTTTCCCACAATGCATTCTTTAGTTCGGTGGCAGGGAAAAAAAAGAACAAATAATCTGCTGCCGTCACAGGCAAACACATTACCTGCAGGGCAGGGAGAGGAGCCAGTCTTCTTTCACTGGATCAAATTCACTCCCTAAAGTTGCCTATGGATGTGTTTTATTAATTATTGCCCAGGCGGTCCAGACTCTGACCTTTCCAACTTTTTGCCCATTGCATGTTGGTTGTTTTTGCAAATAGCGGAATTTTGAAAGTAGTTGAGGGGAAAAAAATTTTTTGTACTTTCATTCGCTTACTTGGATTCAAATGATGGTTTTATTAATGCATATCGACAGACCCAAGCTTCGCAAGTACAATTAATGCCATATAAATCATTCATATCCCTGCCCTGTCATTTACAGGAATACAGCATAAACTCCACATCCTTATCTTAATTAAGCTGAAAATGCACAGCAGATACAGCTCCAAAATGCAACTGAAAAGAGCCCTGAACACTGCAGGCTCTTGCAAGCATGTGTTTGTACAGGGGTTTCAGCGCCCAGCCACACGTCACCTGCTGCAGCAGCTGGGCAGGCTCTGCAGCCCGCTGGAGAGCAGGAATAGAGCCCTGCATCGCTCTGTGGTTTGCTGGCAAGGTTTTGACACTGCCATGAGGTTTGATGTTTCTCCTGCGGGGAACCCACACAGCTCCACAGCTGAGCCTCAGGTGTCGGCAGCGAAGCACCCACGTACACCTCCGAGCAGAGGCACTCCATCTTAACCAGCCACCGCCGCAGCCCGGAGCGAGACAAGAAGGCTGGCACGGGGAGGGGGCAGGATGCAGGCAAAAGTTATAGCAAAGCGATTTGAAATCACCCAACTCTGCCGGATGCAGAGGGACAGGCTGCGGCCCCACACTTGCCTGGGGCCATGTGGGAACAGTGTCCCACAGACACTGCACTCAGTGCCTGCACCTGCAGGAGGGCAGCAAGCAAGGTGCTGCTGGCTTCTCCCACCCTCTCAGCAGCCTCGTGCATTGCCGATGTTTGCCCTGTTCAGGGAAGACTGTGCATTCCTCAGTGTAGCTGCCCTTCTGTTCCTCCACAGACCTCTACCTCCCCGCCCTACACCTCTCACCACGATGGGCAGTTCTACCAGTCCCGATGTACAAGGTTAGCTGGCAGAACAATGGGGGGTTTATGTGTCTGGCATCAGCCCCAGGGGAGATGAGGAGGGAAGGTAAGCTGTTTTTTGGAAAGGAGGAGAAGAAGTACTGCAACAATGCAGCTGGAGCAAGAGGCAGGCTGAGGCAGGAAGAAATATTACAAAAGAGTATTTCTTTGGCTTTGCCCCAGAAAAGCATCCCTATTCAAGAGGAGCACTTAAGCATTTGCTTGTGTTTAAGCACGTGCTCAAATCCTGTTGACCTAAACAGAAATGAAGCATATGTCTTTAAATGAGCATATGCCTAAGTGCATTCTTCAGACAGGAGGGATGAAGGCAATTAAGTACGTATCTATATGCGAGCTAACTATCTGTCATTTACGTTTAGTCATTGAGATGCATTTTGGACAGTGAACAATTCTGGCAAGGAATTTTTTTACTAATCATTTCACAACATTTGATAGCTTTAATGAAAAGACAACATTCTCTGTTCCTTTGAAATAAGGCTTTTTCCCTAAAAATACCACAATAAATAAATAGACCAAACCATAGAATTTGCAACAGCGACTTTTCTTGAGGAGGTAACAAATAGCACTGGAATGTAAGCTGCTGTCTGTGTCCACTCTGGGTCATTTCACCAGAGAGAGACATCTTGCATAACCATGAAAGGAGACAGAACTGTCATTTAAGTCTTGAAACACAGAATAAACTTTTCCCATCCATTGTTCCCTTGTATATGTGTAAACGTTACCTTTAGTGAGCAGGATTTGATTTAGACCTTCCCCACATTGCAGCTGGTTTAATGGAATGCCATAATAGTGTCACACGGTTATTCTTGAAAAACAGCTACTAAATGTTGATGTTACTTATTGTAGCAATATTTATGTGAGAATGCTGCAAATACTTGGGAAAAGGTTTTAAAGGTTGAAAGGCGAGTATAACCATAAATTATGAGAAATGCTGCAGTTGGGAAGTGACATAAAGTTCAATGGCCTCAGCTGTCGACACTGTGTGTTCATTGTTTTGGACACTCATGTGACTGCGTCGCAGCCAGCCGAGGGCTGGTTCTCTCCCTTGCTGGATGGGATTTCAATGCAGGACTGTGGAGGTTTTTAAAGTGATTCTCTAATCTCTATTGTGTAACTTTCTCATGTCTAACACAAGAATCACCCTAAAAGCCAACCTTGGTACTCTGAGTGACTGAAACAGATGATGGGGTTCACATTACTGCTGCCTTACAAGACTAATTCGTGTTTTATTTCCTCATAACACTGAACAGAGAAAGAGAAGACAAAAATGCAGTGCTGACCAGTAAGGCAAATTTGTTGGTTTGCAGGTTATTTCCAGGATATTTGTACTGCTTTTTGGGAGTCTTCCACCAGCAAAGTGCAGAGAAACCCAGAGCCAAAACCAGCCCAAAGGGTCACAGTGCCACTGACACAGTGGGGTTTTCCTACCAGGCAGAGAACATCTGGGGCAGCTCTTGCCCCAGGACTAGGAGGGAAGGAAGAAGGGATGGAGCTGGTACAGGGAGCCTGGGGGAAGGTCTGCAGAGCGGGGCTGGCTGCTGCTGTCCCCTGCCATGGCCATCTCTATTTGATCTCATGCTCAGCAGCAGTCTGCTGGCTTCTCTTGGGCTGTGACACAGGCAGAGCAAGCAGCAAAGCCAGGATAACCTTTCTGCTCACAACAGCCCACGGCATCTTTTGCCTGTATCTAGACTAGCACAAGGGAAGCCTGGAATAGATAATGTCCTGAATTGCAAGATCGCTCCAAACCGTCCTCAGACATACTGTGCCATCCTCCTACTGACACTCTCCTTAGGCGGTGGAGAGCTTTATGGCTTAGGTAGATAAGATTGGTCCCTTTACAAAGTTCATTTTGAAATGGAAGTATCAGTTTTCCAAGTGTTGTGGCATGCAGAGAGGCCCCCAGCCTCCCCTGAAAACTTTTAAACATGCTGTGGAGGGTGGAGGGAGGAGATAGTTGTACCCAAACCGGAGGGTTTCCTTTGTGGGCAAAGAACTGTGGGCCAGTCTCAGAGAGTGTCATTATGGGTTATCAGAGTCCAGTCAATAAAGTCCTTAACAACCATACCTATGGTTCTCCATACACACACCCCATGCTACCTGCTGCCTTGTATCCCCTCCACCCTGGCCCATCTGTGCCAGTCCCTGATCAGCTCATCAGATTCAAGGTACCGTGATGTGAACACTACTGGTCCCGCAATTATGGCATGATCTACAGAAATGTCCACATCTTTGAGAAACTCCACTTTTCCTTTGGTTTTACTGCTTTGCCTTAGGCTTTCAATTCTCTGTGCCCACTGGTATCTGCAGGATGTTCGTGAAGCCTCTGGGCCGTTCCCTCATGCCAGGACCACACTGGTGCTGTCCCAAGATTTATCAAGTCACTGATAAGCTATCCAGTTGACAAAACCTCAGAAGTTGTTCCTGAGCATGCTGAATCCTTTTGTTCTGCTCCCTGTGGCTGGAGAAGCTCCTTCTGTTCAGTAGCAGAGGTGGAAAAAACAGGAACTTCTGGAAACAACTCTGGCACCCAGGTTTCACTGCACCACTGTGGAAGCCTTGCCAGCCTGACAACTTTTGCAGGAAAAAATGCACTTTGGAGATGGAGCACTTTGATTCTCAGGGCTTAGAGCTTCCTATCCTTTTACAGCATGGAATATGTTAAGCAAGCACATGTGGCTACAGGTGCATGCACTTGCACAGTGTTTGTGGAACAGCACTTATTCTGAACTTATAAAAAGTCTGTAATGCATGTTAATTATTTTTCCCCTGATTTGAATATTTGGTTAATAAATGGGACAGGCTGTAGCAATGTTCTCTTCTGCCAAGATGAGGGTAACAGGGAAGTTGTACAGATAAGCATTTAGCAAAGTTGGAAAATATCATTAGCACATAAAACCTAAAATCATCATAAGCCCATAAAAACTATGGTAAGCCAACAAGTAAAATCTCAGTAAGTCTATAATCACATAACCCCTGTAATAAATTGCAATTGTGTAGTAAAAGCTGATTGAAAATTGATTGAAATAGTTCAAACTTTGTAGGTCTCACCTTAATGCATCACGTGGTGTTTACCCTGGCTTGCAAGGAGCCCTTTGCTTCCTTCCCTCTCCTCACATACCCACAGCGATGGGGGCAGACAAGTTCTGCTTACCTGTACCAGACCTGCAAATCAATAACTTATCATGTGCAGAGACAATGCCAAATGAAAAATACTCTGCTTGAACCCAGCAAACGTGCAGGGCACGTCATCTAAAGCACAAATATATCACTGGCCAAGTGAGATGGCTGCCAACAGCACTGTCTTGCTTTCAATGCCTTCTCCTCCTCAAAGACTGCTAGTGCGTGTAGCCCAAAGTTCTTCCTGACAGCAGAGGGGCACCTGAAATACAGCTAGTCAGAAATTTAAGGATCCCAAATATGAAAGTGAATGCCAACACCTTGCTGCATCCATTTCTTCAGACAGCTGTTGTGGGAACAGGTTCAGGGCAAGCTCTGCACACCTGGCAGTGCCACAAAGATCCCTTACTTCGCTTGCAAATCCTGGGGCTCCTATTTTGGTTCTGTGGGATGATATGGATTAACCTCAGTCCATTATTTTCTCTGACTCCACCAAGAAGCAGCAGCCACAGCATTTCATCATGTCAGTCCAAGTCCGCCGTAAATCAATCACTTCTGTCCAGCTGCTGCCTGTGTCTGAGGAAATGCTCCCCAACTGACAACCACTGGATGCTCTACTGTATAAATGCTGCTTCACTGTGTCAACATCTCACCTTTCACAAAGGAACAGCTCACAGAAAGTTTCCGTGGTCTGTCCTGTCACAACCATGAGCAGCAGCAAGAGGAGAAGTTCGTGAAGTTCAGCATACACACGGATTTGTGATGGGGACACTCGGAGCAGCCTTGCCTGGTCCCTCCACACCAAACACCCTCAGTGATGATCTCAGCAGCTGCTCAGCTGTACTATCCATATGGGGGAACCACCCAGTGTTCCAGTTGGAAATATGCTGTAAAACAGCGGCTGATTTGTGCTGGTGGCCACATGAGATGTGGTGCCACGTAGCCTGGTGACCAGTAATAATCTACTTATCTTTTCATTTCTGATAGCTTTGTTCACAGGTAATCCCAAAAGGAGAAAAAAAAAAATCACCAAATACACTGCTTATTGCAAGTCTTTTATTCTGTCCTTCCTGCAAAGAAGATAAAATTCAAACAGTGAAGGGAGCATGAAATCTATTCCTGAAAGTATTGCAGAGTAACAGAGTTTTAGAACAAGAAATGTCTTTTTAAAAGATGGTTAACTAATAATGTCTCTGTAGTGATAAAGCGGGATTTTCAGAAAGTCAGTTCAGCACTTCTAAATCAAAATAAAATTTTCAGATCAACTTTCAAATGGAAGTCCCAAAAAAATCTCTGAGAAAAAAAGTTAATTGAAAAAACCTAGTCACCAGTGATATCTTTCTGTTAAGGGTTCAGTACACCTTGTCTAGGAGACAGAGAGGCAAGGGAAGAAGGCAAGGCAAGACAAGGCAAGACTAGGCAAGGAAACAAAAAACATTTTAGGAAATACTCTATTGCTCACCGAGAAACTTTCTAACTTTTAATCTTTAACTTGGCTTTAAAAAGACTATGTTATCAATTAATTTCTGAGATTTAAGCCATGTAGAAAATTATCAAAGATATTGATTCTAAAAGAAAATGCTTGTAATTCAGTTACATAAGGGTGAGATGGAAAAATCCAAATGTCAAGCTAAGTCAAAGAAGGATCAAGAAGATCGAAGCTGTGGGACTTTGTCTTCAAAGTTACAATCTCTTAGACAGACAATTAAATGAAAGTCTGAAAGTGGAGTTTTGGGATGGTTTTGGAGGGTTCCAAAGGAATACCATTAGTAGCTGGCAAACTGTAAAGCCATTAAAAATAACCTTGAAGTTGATACAAGTTTCATAGAAGATCTATCCTAAAAAAAGTATTAAATGTGCTACAGAGCTGGCCAGGAAAATCATCTATTCCTTATCATCTGCTTCGTTGGACATCTATAGGATAACAGCATGTGCTGCCTCAGTGAAAGTTAAAGAATGATGTCCATAGGGCAAACAGTTATCTATAAACTCATTTCTTCCAAACCTTTAGGGAGACAAAATCCTTTTGATTTTATTGAATGTACATTTCTGTCTAATCTCCTGCCAGCCTCTCCTTAGCACTACCAGTGGCTGCAGAATTGACCCTGGGCTTGAGCTGAGCTCTGCCTTTGGAGCGAGTCACAGCTCCTGGAAACAGGATGCAATGGCACTTTTGATGGCTGTTTGAATGAAGTGGGCATCGATGCAATTCATCAGAGCATTCTCAAGCCATGTGGGATCCAAAGATTGCTAGTGCCAATCATAATTTAACTTCTTACCCCATAAATGCATATTATTTCTTTTTCATGTTCATCACACACTTCATAGTCAGTTAGAGGCTCAGACAAAGGTGTTTGGGGTATTGCCTTTAAAAATCAGTACTTAGGCTCTGCTTCAGCAAGGCACCTGAGTTTATTCTTAGCTTTATTTTCAGACCATTCTTCAAGGAGCATCTCTACAGCTTAACTGCTATGGTATAATTAAGAAACACTGGGGACAAGATTCAGACTGCCAATTTCACTTAGGAAAACCACAAGCTTGCTATTTGGAGACAAAAATTAGGAGTATTGAAGTAAAGGTTCCTTCTACCAAAACTCCATATACAGTCCGTGGCGAGAAGCAAGCATCTCCAGGAAGGAGTTCATGCCACGTGCCTTAGATAGCCACCTGAGATGAAATAGTCAGGAGTTCCAGAATCACGCTGTCTTGTCTTTAGTGACATAGAAATGCACAGATCTAAAGAATATAAATCTTTATAATCCCTCTCTCCTCTTCTGGTCCCCTTCCTCCTCACTTTGTCCATTGGTTTGAAGAGACATACAGCTACAACCAGATCCTTTTGGTCTTCCCCTCTGCCCCTGACATCTTTCAGACCACGGTACCTTCCTGGCTGGTGGGCAGGACATGCTTCGTCAGTCTTTCACCTGTGTTTCCCCAACATCTCCCGAGAAATCCTGTCTTCTATAACCTGTATGTCCTTCAGCTGTGTGAATTTCTGATCAGCTTCATCAGACTAATATCTATAATTTATTTTTCTTCCCTTCTGGACTACATAGGAAAAATGGGTTTTCTCTAGGCCAAATCCACCTTTTTGTCCTAATAATCTCTATGTGAATTTCCCATCAGCAGAAGACAAGTTTCTGTCATTAACCTGTCTCAGGTGGAGGAGCCAAGCCTCTCCCAGCCCTTCCTCAGTTTCTTCCCCAGTAAGGAAGTAAAAACACCAGATAATTCATCTAAGTCCCATATCCAAAGTAGATTTATATGGAGAATCCCTGGTGTCAAAAATGTTAAGCCCTCCATAGGCAGAATACCCAGCCAAGAGCTCCCAGCACTGCACAGCGCTCTGAGACTTCATAGCACCAGTTAAACTCAGGCTCTGTCTTTTTTGTTCACTTCTAAGATATGCATTTGTGTTTTTTGTTGTCAATTATTGGTATTGTGATATTTTTAAGAGTTCCTTGTTACATTAAGGCCCTCATTGCATAAATCATGTAGACATACTGAAGCAGTGGTGAAAGGATACCAGTAAATTGGGAATAAAAAAAAAAAGAAAAGATGTTTAAAGAAAAGTAATTAATACTGGACAGTGTCACATGATTTTCTGAAAGGTCCCAGATGTAACAACCAAAGTAGATCTAAGCATGTAAGACAGAAAGGTTTTTGCAACTTGAACTACTGAAGAGACCAAGCACACAAATTTCTCCCTTGGAGGCACAAGCTGAGCTTAGTCTGCAGGTATTCGCGTGAGATGTGCCTGGATTTTGCGGGCTCCAGCACAGGTGGATTTGGGTTTATCCATGTAATATAAGATCAGTAATGGCTCTCAAGCTCCTTAAATACTATTCTCCATCTCTCTGGGGTACTTTATTTGCAAAGAGGACACTGTGGCAACAAACCAAACTTACGCAACCTTCAGTGAGCTGATGATGCATTTATTTGTGAGGCCCTATCTCTCCAGCCTTCTTCTCGTGCTTCTACAGCAAGACCAACCAAGATAAAACAGAAGCACATTCCCCTGCTAAGCCTCTCACTTTGCACTGAGACAAGCAGCAGTCCCATGGGACCAGGTTATCCCAGCCTGTCATTGCCATGCTCCAAACCACACCAATGCCTTTTCCCTGGGCGATGGCTCTCTGCCAAAGGAGCAGAACCGCCTGCTGTGCTGGATCCTGACACTGCAATAGCCACATGTGCAAGCAAAATGCATCCTGGTCTCCTCCTGTCTTCATATCCCATCACGGGGTGCTTGCAGACAAATAGTCCTCCGAACTTTACATAGCAATTATTAGCAGCCAGGGCTTCGCAGCAGCAAACAGTTTCCAGGTAGTACTCCTGTGTAAGAGATGTCAGTCTTTCCACATCTGTGGATGGAATGCTAAGGAGAAAAAAGATAGTAGTTCTTTCTCAAAACCCAATCCTCTCAGTCGCAATTATGTTACTCTTTGCCTAAAAATAAAACAAACACATTCAGAGCCTTAGCCCATTTGCTGTTGCTTGAGCTTCATTATGCTGTTGCCTTCAATGATGCTTGGCTTTTCTTCCCAGATCTAGGTGAAGCTGGTCCATGCTGAAGTCAGTTATCTCTGTAAGAAAAAATTCAATATAAAATCTCTGCCTTTGGCTTTTCTCAGCACTTGCCCTTTCACTCACAAAGCTTGTTTATGGTGTAAACGATTTACAGAAGTCTGACAGCAGTTCAACAAGGTGAAAAGCAAAAGGCAGAAGAACTCCACGTTTTTGTCATGTCATAAACATGATAGAACAACAAAAACAATTCCATTTTCTGCTTTCTCCTTTCAGTAGTGATAAAGTCAGATCTCTGAGGAGGTATTACTTTGAAACTAACAGTTAAATATGTGCCTTTGAGGCTTTTTTCCCATTGTTTTCCCTTTAAAATTAAGTTTAAAAATACATTGGGGATTCAGTAGTATCTATAATTCTGTCTCTAGATTTCTGCTTCTCTGAGATTTTCTTCTTTGTGTCTTTTAGTCCAAAACTATCTCTGTTGTAAACAGGTGCAACTGTCTCATCTTCCATGAAATTGTGCCCATACAGCCAGACGTGCCAAACCAGACATTTTGGGAGTGCAGTTCCTGCAGTTGCTCCCTTCTTTCCTTCCATATCTGCAGCTCAGTGCCAGGGTCTTTTTTCCTCTGCTCCCCACAGTGAGCCTCTTTGACACCATCCCCCAGCACACGGTTTCATGCTGACCAGTACTGTCACATGCCTGACATGATGGTGTTGCACACGGAGGGAAAAAGGCACCTCAGCAGTCCCAAATCAGCTTTCTGCAAGGCTCGTAACACCTGCTTCTTCAGTGAACCAGCTGAAGAGAAAGTGGTATCAAGCCCAGCCAATACACTGAAATGACTGCAGCAAGAGAAGCTACCACCCAGTTATCACCCAGATTATTATTTTTACCCTATTTCTTTCTTTTTTCCCCATAAGCCTCAGCACCAATTTTACCCAGAATATGCTATGGAAAGGGAAGAGGGGAGTGGAAGGGGAAGGGGAAGGAAGAAGACTGTTTTCTGGCTGACAGGCAGAAGCACATCCAAGCTGGTCTCTTGGAATATTTTGGCCCAAAATGGACTCTTGTAAACGTGTAGCTAAGGGACACAAATGCATCTCCAGATAAGACATGGGTAGGCCTCTAAGAAGATATTGGCCTCTGACCTAGGTTTAAACTGAAAGTGTTTACAACAGCACCAAAAACTCCTGAGAAAGTCACAAATGCTCACATACAGTTGCTTCCACAATTGGATCCAAAGACCAAATCTATGACTCTGCTCATATTCTGCCCTCTAATTTGCTTTGAAACTGTCTATCAGTGGGTACATATGCAACCAACAAAGCATGACTGGTATGGTGGGCTGTTGGCCAGCATGCCACACTGTTAATCATCCTCCAAATAAAAAAAAAAAAAAAAAAAAACCAGAAAACCCAGGTCTGCCTTTTCATTAAGTGTGCACCACAGTAGGATTTACTGACAAAGAAGGCAAAATACGCCAGACAGAAATGCATTTCCAACTATGTCCACTGTCCTAAGATGACTTCTTCCCCAGGAAATGTTAAAGGATATTTTAAATGATGTGAAGAAGATAATGTTTTAAAGTTGAATTAAATTTAAGGAAACATACACTGACTTTCTGTAAGGTTGGTCAATGGTCCTAAATAGTTCTGAGTCAAAATTTATTGGCCCCAGTGTTATTGTGGGCTATGGATGATAAGCCAAATGAGGACAAGTTCCCACAGCAACTTAGTCTAAAGATGGTCTTTTGACTTCAGTGGGTTTGGTACACTTCAATGAGCTCAGGATGTTAGAAAGTGCCCTAGAATGTGCAAATCTCTGAACTTGTTTGAATTAAAAGGAAACAGTGACAAAAATGTGAGAGGGCAGAATAATTTTTCAAATTACTCTGCTTCCTCTCTCTGCTACAGGTTTCCTGAAGTATTTGGGCAAAACCATTCATCAGCACTTAGAGTTCCCCCCTCCAAAATGACGAAAGCAGTACTTGCCATCTGCAGAGACGGGTTCTAAGAGAAGTAAGTGAGAAAAGTTAACAAAATGTGCTGAAACCCCCAGGTGACAGGGTTAGAAAAGTAATATTAGCTGCAGTCACCTTATTTATTCTGCTCAAAGAATGATAAGGACCACATTTTCAAAGGGGTCTCAATTCATCTTTCTGTTTGAACAGACAATGTAAAACAGCAAATCTCAGTCGTGTGCCTTTCCTCACTTGGATTCCGTCTTTGCCCTCAGTGGAAGGAAAAGTCCTGCAAATGTATTTGCATTTCATAAGAGCAACTCTCAACTTCTGTCTGCAGCCCCCAGAAGCCAGCACAGGGGTGCGGAGGGGAAGCGCAGGCGGGGAGCGCTGCTCTGTGCCCCTGCTGTGCCCCATGAAGAGAAAGGGTTTGCTTTTCTCCCTTTTCCTCCTGCCGAAGGAATCCCGGGGGTGGGCTGGGAAAGGAATCCTGATCACTGCTGGAACCGAGAGGGGGAGGAAGCTCATTCATTCACCACCCTCTGGGCCGGGCTCTTATTCGCCTGTTCCTTAACCCATTGAGCCACGTGCTTTTCCTCTGTCTGCTGACCCAAATGGATTATTTTCTCCCTGGTCCTTGTGTCAGCTGGATGTGACATTGAAAACTATGGCTGGGATGATTTCCTCTACACCAGGCTTATGCATCCCACCTCCTCAGCCCCACTATCCTTTGTGTCCCTGCAATGCCCTGCAGGTTTGTCCTGCACAGCCTGGAAATACTCGTTATGTATCACAAGGATAAAACCCCATGTAAGACACCCATCATATGATGCTCCACACATTCAGTGTAACTCTCAATGTAATTCTAGTATCAACCCAGCTGACCCCGTGGGGATGCATAGCAACAATCCTGACTTAGAGCTCTGCTAAGTCAATGGGGATTTTTGAATCTCGCTTTCTTAAGAAAAAAGGGCTTGCACGGTCATGCTGGTTTGGCCCTAACTGTGTTCTTGTGGGTGTAAAAGACAGAGGTACCATTGCCCCTCTACCCCACCTTCCTCCTGAGCTCATGAATAGCTTAACCCAACAGAAGTGCACAATGTTCAAGGCTGTTCTTCTTCCTAAATGTTTCATGCAGACAAGCAAACGGCAGAAGAGACAGACCTTTCCAGTGCCCTCTCTGAGAAGGCAGCTAAAGGCCGCTTGTGCCCACCAAGAGATACCTTTATTGAGAGGGAAAAATACCCCAACCCCCATATACTCTGCTCATTCCTTGAGCCCTACTAGACACCATAGGATCCAGTCAGAAGACACAGTACAATAGGAAATCAATTTTTGTAAATCTCAGTGCTAACAGAGCAACTTATTAGCTTTGCTTGCAGCCAGCACCTTTTCTGACATCCTTTTCTAAAAAAAAAAAATGTAAAACATTTTTTTGAGGATGACTGTATCTTGCTACATCTGTTTCAGGACAATCTGGAGCAGCGATACCACTCTTTTCTGATTCTGTTTATATAGTTGCAATATTAATTGATGTTTATTGTCAAGACATCAGATTTCTCCCTATCTTGTACTTTTCTCTGAATCAAAACTCCAACCAATCATTTTGCTTTAAATAAAATGTAATCACAAGCTAGAATTGATTTGTGGATAAGACTGCTAGACTGGGTGAAAAGGTGTGGAGGTATTTCCCTATGAATCAATTTCCTGGGGGAAAAAAAATTTAAAAAAAAGAGCCGCTGAACAAAATCTAAAGTCCAGTGTAAGTTCTGCAGCAGCTGTAAACTGGATGGATAGACACAAGCAAGAAGTCATTATGTTGATATCAAAGCAAGTTATTTAAGTTAGCACCTAACAGAAGCCTGAAGGACTGAGGGATGCGAGGGATGCATGCAGGAGAGCAGAATCATGACCTCTCCAGATGTTTTCAAGCTAACAACACCCTTCTCCTCCACTGGGCTCTCAAAGGTTGTCCCACAGAAAGATGCTGGTGAAGGGAATGTTTTGGTTAATCAACATGTGCGCATTGTCCTCTCGCACTGGTAGTTTTTAGTTTCAGCTTCACAGGATCCTTTGACTCAGAATCAGTATGGAATCAGTGTGTTACCTTTTGAACCACTTACACCAGGCTCAGATCTCATCTGTGCTGACACTTTACCGTGGTCATCACCAACAGTGAACTTGGCCCACTGTGTTTGTTATGACACCTGTCCCTTATGGCTTTGAGACCTACATATTCCTACTAGCATCACAAAAACCTCTGTTTCAGTCTTGATATTTTATGGGTTTGCTGGCATCAAGGTCACAACTAGGATCCTCAGTGTCCAGTGTGCATTTTGGGATCTACAGCTGAAAACAATGTGCTAGGTGTTAGTAAGAATAATATACTGTGCTGTCAGATTTATTAACCAAATTCAGCTTCAGCAGAAAGCATGAATTGTTTGGAACTCAGCTGAATTCAGTGGAATAACTGGAATGAATGCCATTGCAACAAACATGAAATCTGGTCCTATGTCTTTCTGTAGTCTACCCTGTTTAAACTTTAATTCAAAACTAATACTGGTATAACTCGTGATTTTGGTGAAGAGATTTTTGAACTCCTCCATTCTACTGACAAATTGTTAAACTGGATTTATGCACAAATCTTGAAATGGATCATTCGGTTAATGGTGAATTTTTCGAGAAAAGAACTGATTAATGAGCCATCTGGATCAGAAATGATTTTGATATACTTTCCTTTGACAGTCTTAGTGAGAGAAGCTCAGGTAGATGCCAAAACGCATCTTTTGCTTTCTTTCGTACCTGCTTTGTAGATAAGATTGGCTGTAAGGTACAACCTCCTTACTGGAGTAAGGACTTACAGCATGGGGCTTTTTCTGTATTTTGGCTTGCTGTTTTACCTATTCATGTAGTGTTGATTTTTTGACGGGATACCCTTCCTTCTCGGACCAGGGCAGAAGAGAGCAGAGGAGGCTGCTGTTCTGCAAAGTTCTTGATTTCATAGTCTCATAGTTTCTTGAAGGCAGAGTTCGAAGGGGGTTACATGATAAAGCCAAGCAGCAACAGCAGCAGCAGCAAAACAGCAGGCAGCGTACAACATCTTCTTCTAATTTCCCATGATTCCTTATTATTCTCGTATTTTTTCTCACAGAAGTGTGGATTATATTTGTTAATTAACCAATGAAATCAATACACGATTCTAGTTTTTCTTTTCTTAACTTATCCTGGTCTAATACTAACAGCTGTAAGCATTACATAGGTATTACACAGATTAGCGTATACAATTTTTATCAGCTCTTATTGTTTATGTGAACATTATATCTAAAAAATGTGAACAATATCGTTCTATCTATATTTTGTCTAAAATAAAGAATTCTGTGAAAAGACAACACTGCTGCAGAAAGAACTGTGTTTAAGGTCTCTGCTGCAGCTTTTTAATGTTTAAGGCACTTAGCATGTATTTCTACTGAAAGCTAGAAATCTACATTTCTATTTTACTTTGGTATGACTTCATGTATCTCAGCTTGTCTAAAAGTTTTAATTCAACTCCTGTGCTTTGGCTTTCATCTGGGCCTAAGTCCAGAGAAGCCTTCATTCCAACAATGTAGAATTAACTGTGGAGAGCAAAATGGCCAGGGAGGCCCACCTGACTTGGGGGGCCACAGGAGGCAGGGCACATTGTTGAGGCAGCACATATCACCCCAGCAGTGTCTCCGACCTGTAGGACGAATGCAGCTCCTCCTGCTGCCCGCAGGGAAGTCAATGATGTCAGTGACTCAGTATTTCATCTTCATGGGATACTTGTATTTCTGTGTCTGCAGAACTGAATAAGGGAAAATAAATCAAAACCAAATTTCAATTTTGTTTTATAATATATAATTAGATGACAATGCACTCAAAACATTTGAGAGTGTCACTTTTAGAAAGCAAAAGCCTAGGTAGCCTTCCAGTCCTACTAAGTTGTTTCAAGTTGATCAAGATCTCTTTTCATTACACAGCAAAACTCCTTTTTGAAACTCCTGCAGAAATTTTTGCTGCCTTTTTCTGTTGCCTTTTAACTATTTACATATCCCATCTCTCTTCTCTGACTGTCTTTTAGCTGATTATTTCGACTTGTGTTGGTCATATTCACCCTACAGTCTGATGCTGCAACCATCTAGGCAGACATATAATTTGAGGTACTGGAGTTTCTCCATTGACATTCTCTGAGCTAATGGGAATAAATTAAGTTCATGCAAAAGCTTTACATGATCCAGATCCAAAATACCCCCAAGTGCAATCAATGCCTCTGTGAGTATTTGATCCTTTTATTTCAACATGGGTAATCCTACATCTTGTTTGTGATTCTGTTTTATCTGTTTTGAATTGTGTGGCTATTATTCTGTTATCATAAGTAAATTACCATTATCTCCTAATCATCTTGGATTATCAGCTTCTCTTTAACCTCCCTTCCTTAAGAGCTTGGAAAAGAACTGGAGGGTGGGTTGAAGGGAAAGATGGTCCTATGTCTGACCATCTAGTCAAAAAAAAATTTCCCTAAAGTACAATTTGATTACCATAATAGTGAGGCTGGGTTGGTTTGAATTTTTAATTATTTATTACAGTCTTCAGAGTGTGGCAATGTGACTGACCTATTGCTTTTTAATTATTTTGGTTGCTTTTGACACTATTAACCATGACATTTTGCTGATCCAGCTACATTATTCTTTTAGTTTTGGCACTGAGATCATTCAATGTCTCTGTCCATCTCTGTCAACAGAAAGTCAGCTTCTTAAAAGATCACTTTGTCTGATGGTGTCTGCTGGAAAAGATTATTAAATCCTCACTTCCAACTTGTAGGTATGAATTTGGGTTAGATTTTTGTCTCTTCTGGCACTGTGTAGATTTCTGGCTCCAATAAAACAGTAATATCCTAGGGTTGTTTTAATCTTGCTTCAACATGAAAAGGAACACGTAATAATTTCAATAAAGGGATGTCAGCAAGACAAGCTTTTATTAGCAGTCCCATGCCTATTACAAAAGCTCGTTATCTTCCCTCCATTTAGTGACTGGAGGAGGGAGAGTTTCAAAAGGAGGCAGATTCCCCAGTTACTCCTGGAAACCCCTGAGGGATCAGTGCCCTCCCTGTTTGCCCACTACTCCCTGTTGTCTGTCATTATCTGCATGTGTTGCACTCCTGTTTTGCCTGGTTCCAAGGTTGTTACTACCTCCATCTACAAATACCATTTGTAAAATGGTAAAATTCAATACACTTTGCACTTCACAACTTCTATCAACCAAGTGTAAAAAAGGAAGGAACTGGAAGAAACTGGGCTGTGCTGGTGGGGTAGAACAAGCTGTGAAAAATCACTTCCATTTCCACAGCCAACCACTGAAAATGAAAGCTAGAACATGAAACTTCCCTCTGGGACTGTGTGGGTGAGTCTGAGCTCATGAGGCATCTCCTCATCTCTGCTTCACACAGAACCAGCACCTGGTCACAGAACCTGGACCAGGTTTCAGTCAGCCATTGCTCTGTCTTCATTTATAATCATGGAATCATTTAGGTTGGAGAAGACCAAAGACCAAAAATTAAATCTAAAACTTTTCCTTTCAGGTTGCATGGCTTTACAGTCTAATAAAAGAAGAAGGGAAATGCTGGAAAGAAGAAAAGGAGAAAATCCATATGGGTCAATATAAGCCCCAGAAAACACAGATCTCCACAAAGCCTTTGGGGTGGGACTTATCTAACCAAAAAGTAATCTTTCTCCTCAAGCAGTAGTAGATAAGAGGAATCATGCCCTAAAAGCACATATATTTTCTGCCAGGAGAAGCAGACAATAAGTACCATCTCAGAGGAAAATGCATTCCTTTGCAGACACTGAAGGGAGAGATGACAGGAAGGTGCTGCTGTCAGCTCTGAATGCAGGCTTTGAAGAAGCAATATCTGGGGCAGAGAACAGTTCTGGGGGGAAGCAAACATTCCCTGACTGTCTTTTCTTGTTGTTGGGCAGAACCCCTTTAGCCAGTGCAGTGCTCCTGTTCCCACAGTACATTGTGGTTCCTGCCATGCACTGGGTACCCCCGCCCTGCACTGCCCTGCTCCACAGGGCTGTGAACTTGCCTGGCAGAGTGAACACGAGTTCAGAATTTGCCTATTTTCTGCAAAGTCTTGGTTAACATCTTTTACAATATTTTTTTCATCAGTGTTCAGAATGCTGGGTTCTTAACCTGGTGGAACCTTCTGATTTATTCTTTTTTGAAGGACACCCATTTAGCCCTAAAAACATTCCTTTTAAAGCTGAACAGTTTTTTAGAAACAACTCAGCTTCTTCCTTCCCCAGCAGACAGTGCCCAAAACCTGGCTGAGCCATGTACCTGCATCATGTAAAGGCAGTGACAGGGCATTAAAAAAACCCCTCAGACATAAAACACTGCTGAGCTGATTTATGCATTGACAATATTAATGATTGTGGCATGTCTAAATCCTAATTCCTTTAAGAACGTCCGTGTCTCAAACTGATTTTCTGTGGTGCTTTTCTGACAGTGGGAAAATAGATTATGAATTTTCCCTTTCCTAAATGTACTTCCATGTTCTTGTACCACTACATTTCATCACTGCCAGCTCCATGTGCCTGTTGTTCTGCCAGAGAAAGCACATTAAATGAACCCTCAAACTTAACAACTGTGGAACGAAACCAAGACACGAATGATGTCTGACGTGGTTAGAGCACTGATGCCACTATTTAACAGTGGAGAATTAGTGAAGCTATGGATAAATCATTATGAAGTGTGCTTTGAGCCATTTCCCATTTGTGTATGGTGATTGCTTATAAAACATCAGCATCAGTGTTTGCTGGAGTCTTTACTTGTAACACCATCTCCACACCACAAAATACCATTTTTGTTCCCTCTGAACTAAAACTTGATGATCAGTCAAGTGTAGAAAAGATGAAAGCATTATATCCCACTCAGCCAAAAAGCACAAAATACCAAATTTTGTCTTATAAACAATGCATGTTCCTAATCTAACTGGATCACAACTTCAGCTGCTACAAATGAAAAGCTATCATGTTTCATCACCACTTAATGAACTCCAAACTTGCACTGGTTTTTCTTCCAGTCCCTGTACAGAATCCCGTGGACCTCTGTACCTGGACAGATTATGGTACATAGTCCCAAGCACTTATTTTGTCTTTTATGCTTCTGTCTAATATAAAAATATATTGAATGCACAAATATCTCACAAAGATGTTGGTTCCTTTTTCCTTGGCTTTGTTAGTTTAGAGTAAAAGAACCTGCTCCAAAGCAGGGAATTGCCTTTGGAAATTATATCCTATAGAACATAATACTGATAACTGAGTAATGTGCACTTCTCATATAGTCATACACCAAGAAGAATAGGAAGGAAGAGTGGAAAACAAGAGGGAGCAGTGTTAATGACAATACCAAAGCAGTAAAGCAAAAAAGGGAAGAAGCATCCAGGAAACTGCTCTGTGCTGTGCTATCATTACCAGATATAAAACAGTTTGCCAATGTGAGGCTCACAAAGAAAGTGGTAGCACTTGACCCACATAGTTCTTTCCACAAATCTGTATGAGCTTGCGTGGCATTTTTCAAAACCAGTTTTAAAAGAGAGGTCTTTTTTATAAGTCTTCTTATATCTAATTCCAGAAGGTTAGGGCAGCACACAAATTCTCAGTTTGTTAGTGATGAGCCCTTTTTATTATCAAAATTTCCAAGCTATGTAAAGATTTGACTGAATGCTAAAATCACACTATAATCTTGCCAGATCTGTATAAACACTCTACTCCTGTTGGACTGTTCTCTTCTAAGGAAGCTTCCTGCAGCAGTTCTTTTTTGATTATGAATACACACACACACACACATTCCCTCAGAAACAACTAAATCTGAATCCATTTGCAACATCCAAATGTTAGCTGTTAATATTTATACAGAAGGGGAAAAAAACCTATTGAAGATGCTACTATTAAGTTCCTTGCAGGTCTTTTGGTTTATGGGAATTCATAGAAGATGCAAACTATTCCAGATCTGACTGAAATACAAAGGTTTTATTAAAATCCAAGGGGAAAAAAAAACAGTCCCAGTCAAGCCCATGGGAATTTTTCCATTGGCTGTGCTGTGCCAGGACTTCAAATGGGTATTTAACCTGGCGAAGAAATGAGTAGAGACGATTGCAGGATTTCCTCTCGTTTGAACGTTCTCATTAGATGAGGCCTCGGTGACCCCTGGGTTGATGGGTTGTTTCAATGTTTAATTGCTTTGACCTTCAGGGAGTTTCTTTTCATGTCCAACATAACCTTAGGTTTTTTTAGTTTAATGTGACAAATTACTTCATAAAAACAGCCCTGGATATTTTCATTAATTCTGGACAAATTGTGTTACACATAAAAGATGTCTTTTTCACAGATGCTGTAACCATGCCAAATAGTATCGTAATTGTTCCTTTTTAGCTACTTTGGTGTATGTCGGTATGTATTTAGAGTAATTGGTGTGATTTAGGAGGGTATATAAATGATGATGTAATTCTAAGAAGGGCAGGATCACAAAAAAACACACAATTTTGACCCCCTACTCTGTAAACTAAGCCTTCCCAAGTGTCACATTTTCTGAAAATTATTCACTTCTTTTCTTCTGAGAAGGGAGCACAGTTCCTTCCCAACTGCCACCAGAACACTGACAGAGACACAGAAGAAGCCGTGGTGGTGATGTAGAAAAGGTGTTGGTTCTTTCCAAATGAGCCCTGTCCAGCTGGGAGCTTCATCTTCCACATCTCTGAGACCCTGCAGAGTGGTCCAGTTGCTCTGGAGCTCTGGAAGTGCCACCACTGGCTGCTTTCCACACGAGTCGAGTGTCAACTTCGCTAGGCACCCTTGGGCCAAAGCATGCCAATGAAAGCATTTCAAAGCACACAAGCCTGTGGACTTCAGGTTTTCCTGATTTTCCCCTCTAAACAAAGAGCGTGGAGTTGCATGTGAGGGCACTGCGCAGTGTTCCTCCACTGCCTCCGCCAGGCTGGCACTCCTGTGGAGGGAGAAGGCCCTGTTGCCTCACGGTAAATCCAGTATAGTCAAATTTCCACCCGCTGCAGACTGGCCTCTTGGTTGACACAAGGTGCGCTTATGGCAGCCTGTCCATATGGAAATGAGACGCTTAGCTGCGTGCCTCACACATGCGGATCCCCATTTGCAAATGTCACCTGTGAAAGACAGAGGCCACTCCAGAAAGTACAAAGCTCGGGATTGTTTAGGCAGAATGGAAAATGACACCCCGGCATTTACAATGGGATTTTTATTATCAATGTCACAGATATGATACTTGCTGCTGACATGCTTGAATTAGAAGAGACAAAGTAAACTGTTAGAAAGAGGAGGCCATTGAACTAAATACAAGTGTAACCTGCGCGCTTATATTGCAGCATTCAGTTTCCTCTTAAGTCTCGGGAAGCGGGGGCAGACAGCAAAGGGGAGACCTGTGTTTCAGCTGAAGTCTCTTGTGTCTACACAGGAGAGTAGGGCCTCTCCAAAAAGCAGACAAAGAGCCAGGAGCAGGCAGTTGCGAGAGGTTTCATTACAGGGGATGGAGTTTGCAATTCCTGCTAGCCTCCATCCCAGTGCAGACCTCTGCAAAGCTGCAAGTAAGGCAAAAGTCAAAAATACTGCAGCTGGAAACATTCCTAAGCCCTGAGCAGCTAATGACATGTCGTGGTCAAAAGCTACATTTGTTGTATCCTAAGCATACCGCTGCTGACACAGGTTTGGGATCTCTGGATTTATAAGATGAACAAGTGGTCATCCCATGCCTCAGAGCCTGAAACCGGCTGTAAGAACCAAGAGGCTTTTTTTCCTTGGAGAGTTTAGGATGGGAGCTGGGCTGAGAAACCAGGCAATCCAGTTGGTGCTCACATGCTCATTTGCTTTGGAAAGACAAAGTAACCGGTGCTGTGTGGTGAAAATGAAAGTCTGAACATGTCACCGAAAGAGAAATGTCACCGGTCACTCTAAGCTTTGTAGAAACTGCTTATAATAGCAGTAAAGTAAGGGGTGAGTAGGTTTCATCTCTACTGGTTCTTTTCTCTTTTAAGGAAATAAAAGTATTTTTAAAGCATTTCTAGTATTGACTGCAGAAGACTCTGTGTTAAGTGCTTCATTCCCCAAGAAGTTTGGCCCCTGAGGGCTTTTAGGATCATAGCTCAAAGGATGGAATCTGTGACAGACAAACACAGATAGATTATGAGATGTCTTAGAAGGCCAAAAATCTGGTCCCTTCTTCTGCAAAACTGTGTACAACTGGAAGAGTGCAGCTGAATTATCCATACTAAAACGTCAGTGTCTTCATCCCACTCAAAGAGCCTCTCTAAACACTGTGCTGTCAGGAATAAGAAAGAACAGCAAAATAAGCCACTGTGTGATTCAAATATTCCTAAGTGGTCACTGAAACACCCTCCTCTTGGCCACAAGACTGCATTCTTCAACTCTGTTTGCTACGCTATGAAACACATGAGGTCATTTTTAGCACAAGCCTTATGAATAGAGACTGGAATTTTCTACAAGGTCTTCTTTTCTTATCCCCCATTTCTCCCCCCTTTAAAAACAACTCCCCGTCTGCCAGTACAAGAGGTTTCACTGTCTGGGAATTCCCTGCCCATGATACCTATAGCCTTAAAGGGGACCTGGTGGCCCCTGCTGGGTCTGCAGAACCATTTGCCAGTTTACATGGGAGCAACCTGATCTCCTCCTCCTGCCACCCTGCCTGGTATCATCTAGCAACAGCAAGAGGCTAAGAAACATCGGGAATAACAGATTCCATTTTCCTCTAAAGCCAAAGTTTTATGTTAAGGAGGAGAAGTGAATGATACATTGCAGGTATTTATAGCAATTAGATGCTGCCTGTAAGAACATGAGCTTGTCAGGAGGAGCAGTGACTGAAAGGCATGCAGACAGCTGCTTGATGAAGTGGTGTTCACTCGATGAAATCTGTACTCTCAGCATTTCTAAACAAAAAGCAGCTCCTTTTAGGTGAGACCTTTAACACTCAGTCTGGAAGGGGAACATTAAAGGACTTTGGCACAGGCATCTCCCAAAGCTTTGTATTTGAAATTTAGAGCTGCCATTTTCTATTGTTTTCAGCCTCAAATTAGGAGCTCCATTACTTCTCTGAGTGAAAGAAGACTCTGTCCCTTCACAACTACCTCTGCTATTTTGCCTTTTGCAGAATTCTGCAGTGTGTGCCAAACCCAGCATAGAAGAGCAGCCCATACATGTGAGTTAGTGGCCAGCCGACCAGCAGTGCCTTGTCATGCTGGGTAGAGACGTCTGTGTCCAACCACTTCTCACTTCAGCAAGGAAGAAGGTTGAGTCCTTTCAGGTCGCCAGGGGCACTCTGCCACACCCGGGGTACATCCCAGCCAATATGAAACCACAAAACCTGTTCACTGGAATGGATGTCACTTCCACTAAAATGTTATGAATGAAAAAATACTTTAGATTGCGAATTCTTTGGGTTGACTCTGCATTTTTAAATAAATAAACCAGTTCTTAATTATTCAAATTATGTACACTTACTGAAATTTAGGTTTTTCTGACAGTATTGCATAGGAACATGCTAGCTTGGAATAAATAAAAACCAGAAGCCTTAGGCCTAGTCCTTAAATCCCTTCTGACACGAGTGGCAGCAGAAGGCTAGGGCTACTTCTCAGAATGCAAACAGCACTTGCTATTCTGTGTTTCACTCTCCCAGCAGCTCCCTGAAATGAAGTCCTGCTGGAGCAAGAAGGAAGCCTTAGCTAGAGAGCACGCCCCAGCTGGGATACATTTTGCAAATTTTGCATACTATTATGAGGACTTAAATTGAGCCCTCCTGCAGTAGCACAGAACAGGGAACTCCAGTGTAGGAAAAAAAACCCACATTTAGATTCACCCAGATTTATATCCTTTGATCAAATGCTGCCCCTTGTGCTTATGAGAATCTCATGTAAATATCTGCAAAGTTACTCCTTTATCTGTTTTCACATTTCTTTCCAGAGAAACCTTTGCCATGTTATCTGCAGCAACCATGGTTTCTTGGGCTGCCGAAATCATGGCTCATATTGCTGAATATTAGTATCTAATTATCTTTTTTCTTGTTAGGGATGTATCTACCCCTTGTTTCAGAGACTGTGACCATATTTTATCCCTTACTTTTGCAATACCTATAAAAATGGGGTCCTGCTGCATAACTAGTCTCCAATCTGCCATGATAATGGAAAGAATTCTTTTATTGCCACTATGTTTTACTTAGCTACATCTTTCAAAGAACGCTGCCAAGGTTGGTCCAAAGATTAAATCTCACAGAAGCAGACTTTTACAAACATATGTCTGAATAGAAACGTTGCCATTGATTTTTTTAATTGCAAGTGAAAACAGTTGTATTTGATGAAATAACCATTCCCCTGAACTTTCCGCCCTACGCCTGAAAATGTAAAAGTGAAAGTGACTCAAACACAGGCAAACCTGACTTCATCGATTTCTATTGTCCACAGTGCGAAAACACAACCAGTAAACAAGGCAGAAAGAGTGACAAGTAAATTGGATTTTTAAAAATTCTTTCACTTTTAATAATGTTAAGGTGGGATTTGTAACACAGGTAAAGGCATTTGTTTGTTTTCAACATGGGAGCTGTAAGGTGACAGTGTCCCTTTAAATGCCTTCCCATTGTAATTTATTTGCTTCGGGGATGATGGCAGAGAAGTTCACACTGGAAATAGTTGCAGCTCCTGAAGAAGCTAAATTTGCCACAAGTTTCACAACCTTCTTCAGAGAGAGCTTTTGCTTTCAGGTCATCCCAAAGCAAGTCTCTTCCCCCACACACTTCTCCCTCTGTGGGAGATGGGAACCCAACACATCCCAACGGGGTGCTTGTGCACACCCTGACTCTCCCGCCAAGGGAGGAAAAAGAAGATTCAGGCAGCTCAGGTGGGGCTGGGCAGGATGCAGGGTTTCATATCCAAAGATGAAAGTCCAGAGGCTTTCGTGTCACAGCCTTCACAGGACAGAGCAGCTGGTAGGGAAATAGACTTTTCCCTTCCCACAAGCCAAGGAAAACTCTGATGAGTCTCGATGGTAATTTGGCCCTCATTTTTCTCAAATTTCTTTAGAAATCTGTTGAGTTTTGCCCAAGAGGAACCCAAGACAAAGCGGAGCAAGGATGTCAGGATCTGTCATGCTGTGGGGAGCCACGTCAATGACTTCAGCTGATCAAAACTGCCGCTGTGGGATGCAAATTCCTGTACCAAACTGAAAGTCGGAATCCTGCGCAAATTGTTTCTATTGCACATTATCACATTAAATGATGTTTCCATAAAAATGTGAGGCTTTTCAATGCCAGAATTGTTCATGCCATAAATGCCTGAATAAAGCAACAGCAAAAGTCTCTAAACAGAGGAAAGCTACTGCCTTTGCTTCCACTCATCAGCATGTCTGGAAAAAAATCACCTTTCCTGTTTAGTGTTTGTCTTCCAGACTTTCAAGTGTAAAAATTCTAGCAAAAAAAATTACTGTGTAGCAGCTGGCCCATTTAAGGAGGTGAAACATATTATTCAAGTGATTACACGAATGGCTAAAAGTGTTGCATTATTCCCTATTTTCATTTGTGCAGCATAGCTTTGGCATGGTGATGAACTACGTCAACCAGGAACCTTGGCTGCCTTCTAATGGAGAAAGCCCCTCAAAGATCTTTGATGTGACAACGAAACTGGGAAATATTACTGACTCACAGCCTTTAAGCAATCAAGAAGTGATCAAAGCAGTGACTCAAGAATTCAAGGGAAAAATTACATGCTCAGGGAAATGAGGAAAGCTTATTACCTACTGATATTCAATAGAACAGGCAACTGAAAGTCTAATTTTGTGAAATATGCTTTTAATTGGTATTCACCGACTTATTGTATATTACTTATGTAAAAAGGAGCTTTTAATTCCAAAAAAATTAATGGCTCAAAATTCTAGTCATGATAGTGTGGGGTGGAAACACTTAGTCTCATTTCAACTCTGTCCTAGTCCGACATAAAATGCAGGGCAGGGGTCTTCAGGGTTCACCTTTGTAACCTCAGCCCAGGAGCCATCAGCCTCACACAGATTTCTCCTCCATCAGAGAGCGAAGGGCTGGTGAGGGCATCTGAGCATCATTCTGTGAAGTGCCTGTACCTCGAAATTAGGCAGGGGCAAAGCACAAAATGTCCAGCTCTGCAGGTAGCAGCACACTCCCCACCCAGTGCCTGGGGACAGCCTGGGATACGAAGGCAAGACAGCTGAAAGCACCCTGGGTTTGGGGAGAATAAAGCGCAGCTCCCTTGAGCTACCCTGTGCCACATGTCCCAGCCCACTGCACTCTACCGGCTTTGGCCTGGGGTTTGGTATGAAGGCATGCCTGCTCTCTGCAGAGTCTCAGATCTCTGCAGTGTGGCCAGGAGGGGAAGATTATGGAGTGAGGGCTTCGGTGGATCGATGCCGCATTTACCCCACAGGTTCCCTCGCGGACACGCTCAGGCGGCACTCCGATAGCACCTACGCGTGCACACGACCTCACCTTCGCAGATGTACGCGAACAGCCACTCACACACACAGTCTGTGCACGAACTGGAGACAAAGAGGCGAGAGGGGTTCTCTGCACGTAGTTCCGAGGTGTTTAATGGCAACACACCTGAAGGGGAACAGAGGCAAGAAGAACCCCGAACCGAAAACCCGCGCCAGTTTTATCCCGAGAGCTCCCAAAGGCAGGCAGAGCATCCAAAACCAATAGTCTGAGGGCTAGGGGACAGAGGCAAGGTTGAGTGACATAACAGGGGCCAGTGGAAAAAGGGATGGGAGGGGGAGAGGGCCAGTGACCAGCAGAATCTAGACAAAGGGAGAACTTTCTAGCACAGTGTTGTAGGGAGAGACCGCTTTTAGGGTAACTTGGGGGGTGTAAAGTGGACTTAACCACTGCAACAGAAGCTGGGGTGTAAAACAAAAGGCAAAGCACTTTCCTCAAACACAGAAGTGCACTGGGGGAAGCTCCTGTCAGCTGTCCAAAGTCAATAGGATTTGTACATCCAAACACTCCAGAAAGGCTCCTGCAACACATGCTAACATGTAGATGTTTTCCTGTGCTCTAATTTGTTCTGATCAGGTGCAATCACCATATTTCCCAGTTTCCTACTATGGCTGTGCCATCACTGAAGTTGGGATGGCCATGGGTGCTTGCCCCTGCCCAGGAGCTCAGGTGTACAGAGTCTGTCACCCAGCCTGAAGACTGATGGCAAGGGGACGTGTTATAGAGCTGTGGCCATTGAGTGCTAGTGAGACAAGGAGAAGTTTCCTTCTCGGGCAGGTTCGAGACGGGACAGGGGAAATTCCTTTCACCCAATCAGCATACTTCAGCTTTTGCTGAAAACACCCATTTATTTGCCTGGTGAACCATTCACTCACATTAGCTACATGTAATTTTCTTACACCTCAACAGCAAGACTATCAACTAACTGGTTTTCTGACTGCCCATTGATTGGTTGTCAGGCATCTCTATATGCAAAACTCTTTGATTATGCCAGTGATCAGGTAAAAATTGAAGCTACTTGTCTTGACGTTACGTTCTATTCCCTCTAGACTCTACTTTTTAAAAGATCTCAAATGCTGCAAAATGAGAATTGTACATTTTTAGAGAATGCTGAGAGGATGATCCATGCTGACAGGCATTGACTCGCTATCTGCCACAGGTAGCCCAGCATTAAGTGCTTCAGGGCACTGAAAGGATTTGATCTAATCTTATATTATAAGAAGCACCCAACATTGTACATTCTCTTTTCTAACACAGACATTTATGTACAGCCTAAGGGCCCAATCCTGCTCCTCTTGAAATCAGTTGGAGTTTTTGCCTTTGCTTCAGCAGCAGAGGGGAAGGTGCAACTTTTGTAAGAGCATTAATGATGGCTGTCCCTTCAGTGTTTCCATCCTAATCACTGCTTAATGGGAGAAGGCAGACACAACAGTGCTGGAAACGCTACCTCTGTAATTAGAGCAACCTGCCTTCCAGCTTTTTTTCTGTCAGGTAACTTCTCTTCCATTGCTCTTCCTTGCTAAAAATCTGAAATTCATGCATTGACTGGTGATCTGGATTAAGGAAAGGAGAGGCTCTTTCAGCAGAGACGGAGTTGTATGAACATCAAAAGATTCAGGGTTCTCCTGTAATAAAAACAAACTCATTAACTGCATTAGAAGGACATGTACACAGCATGCAAATACTCTCAAAAACTAAACACTTCTTGTAAGCAGCTGATGAATTGTGCTTATTGAAACAAAGCCTGAATACAGAAGCCAATGACTAAGACTTAAGAATGCTTTTCATTTTCTTTCCCATCTTGTTAGCCAGTAAAATGCATTTATTGTATCCTATCATCACCATTCATTGTAGCACATCGGACTTTAAACAAGAAGATCTGTTGCAGTTATTGTGCATAGCTGCATAACTGGGAAACGTGAGGACTTAGCTGAATGCAAGTTTTCTCTGCCTGATCTTTGCTAATATAAATGTTGGAGCACTCACACAACAAACCCAGGGACTGATCTCGCAGTGTTCATGCTGGTGATCCTTTCTCTTACAAATAACACAAGTCCTTAGAAACTGGCTTCTAGCCGCTTGCAAGAAGCACTCATCTTTTTCTGTAGCCTGGAACTACAGGACTGGGGTCAAAAATATGGACTTAAAAGAAAATACTGACCAAAATTAAGGACTGCAGCAAATGCTTTCAATAGCTTTAAACGCAGAGATAGAAACATGTATAAGTTTGAAAAAAACATCCAAAAAGGTTGGCTTTCATATCACTTTATCCATTCCTGGCTGGCTGTAAGCAGCAGAGCCTGACCCAGCTAGGTTTTATTCATGTAGGTAATCCCTTTGACCCTAGTCATACAAACAGTATTCTAGCTCAAGATAATCTCCAAGTATCAATCTGAACTGATGTCTGTGCCCTTGAACACAAATGTACATTTTTCATTTCTTCCTTCTCAGAGCTGTAATGCTAAGCAGGCTGTCTTAACATAATATTTTGTTTAAAAAAAAAAAAAATCCAAGCATATCCCACCAGAACTGACTTTTTAAAAGAGAAAATCCAGGTGGCTCAATTTGGAAAGAAACTTTGGATTTGTTGTAGTTCTCTTTCCGTGGGCTTTTTTTTTTTCCCAAAGGCAGACATTCATACACATATAATTCCCTCTTCTTGTCACTGGGCTTCTGGGTCAGTGAACATTCCTTTGCTGTAGTGTTTTTCAGATGAAACTCCAAGAGAAACACTGTCCTCAATGATGGGTCGGATACAGAAGAGGAGGATGGGCAAATATTCTAAGATTGGCCTGGATTCTTGCCAGGAGCAGAAGAAAAGAGCCTTTGTGTTTGGACATCTGAAGGCCAGGCATAAACATGTTAGCCGATACTTAACACCCAAAGCCAGAGCCAGAACCGTTAGACACCCTGAATAATCCCCACCAGGCCTCCTTTGGGTTTCAACTGCCCATTACAATGGGGCAGCCTCCTCCAATTACCAAATGTGTTTCTCCTAAAAACATCCTTACAGGAACTCCCAAAATAGCAGCGATTAAAAGCAAACAGCCTGTAATTCATTGACATATGCAAACCTTTTAATGTTTTGCAGGAGACAAGTTGCAACTTTTTGTACCTACAAGACTATTTATGCATTTTTAATAATTACCCTTGTATATTATGTGATACAATTCCTTTAGGCATTTAGTTAAGAGAAGCAACAGAATTCACATTCAAAAGAAACTGTTAGTTTTGCTGCAAGAAGCGCAGCTAATTTATGTAGTGAATTTTTTATACATTTTTCCCCTGATTTCTCTTCCCTGCTGTCCTCTTTCCCCTTTCTTCTTCACTACATTAAGAAATTCTGATGTGCCTGCAGCAACATCCACTGGTGGGGAGTGTCTGCAGTGATGCCAGCCCTGACTTCCCAGCAGTGGAAGCCAGCAATGTGTGCTGCTTCAGCAGTACGCGCTCCCTTCTAAGCCCCCTTGGGAATCGCCTCACCCTTGGGTCCTCTCTAATCACACACCTTCCTCGAGCTGGCGGGTTCCCTTGTCACCTGACAGACAGCGATCCCGATCCCATCTGTTCTGCACAGAAAACAGCACGAGGAAATCTCTCCTGCTGATCAAGAATAAAGATGCTTTCGCAACCAATGTGGTCCTGAAAGCTCTGACTTTTATTTGAGCTCAGATCCCCGTGTTGCCACCTAACGCCTCAGCTCTAGTTTAGGGCGAGCTGATCGAAGTGCCAAGCAGGGAAATTCAGGCACGGGGCCGGGCATGGCATTCCTGCAGTTCCCACCACCTGCACAGGCACACACAAGTTTGGGAAAGCAGTGCCTGAACTAACAGCACAACTTGCCAAAGCAATGTAGGTTGTAGCAACAGGCAGCCCTTGACCTGCCTCAGGGGTAAAACGTAAAGAGTTCGTTTCTTCCTCACCAGACAGCGAAGGACCAGATCCCCAGCTGTATTCCTGCACTGATTTCATCCATTTATACCTGCTGAAAACCTGCTCCTCCTTCTCTTCTTATAACAACAACCAAAGAAAACCAGGTCAAATACTTTCATGTTACTGTTGTTTGACAATATATTTGGGTAGGGATTTTCAAGTCAGCCATTGCAGATACTACACTTAAGGAAAATGCAAATAAAACCTATTTCTTAGCATGTTCAGGTCACAATTATTGCACAGCAACATTTCTCTTGGTTTCAGAAGGCAGTTTGTCAAATCAAGGACTTCATCTTCCCATTTTAAATTAGCAGTAGATTATTAGGAACTGCCCACAATTAAATATTAACGTTAAAAAATAAATAAATCCCAGCACTTCCCTGTTTAGACAGTAAGAAGGCTTTGCATCAAAAAACACAGGACACATGAGAATGTGAATAGTAAAAAGCTCATAACAAAGAAGGATAAACTCGTCTTTGTGTGCTTACAGCAGTCATTTCTTTCTCTGTAACTGAGAACCTATACAAACAAATGGGATAAAAAGACAACATATACCTCAATATCAGCTGTAATCTGCCAATTCTTCAACCAAACCCACTGGAACACAAAGGAAAGGGGCAAGGTTTACACAAGGTGCACACTGAGTCAGCTCTTGTCTCAACAAAACTGCTCCTCACGTCCTATAGCTGCAGCAGGACGAGTCTAGGTGGGACTAACAAAACCACTTGCCCGGCTCTAGCAGCATTTCAGCCCAGCTCCTCGCTCATCCTCAGAGTTCACTTGAGACTGCGACTCACTGTAGGTGAATCCTTCTCTGGCTACACTAGCAGCAATTTCAAGCCCTGCATCATAAAAATTCCTGGGCATCCTGCTGCGTGGGAGGTGTGGATCTTTGGCTGCAGAGCACACGGCATGCACAAGGTAGTTTCAGTATCTGGAGAAAAAGAACAACTGAGCAAGAAGCATCTGAGCCTGTCTCCAGTGCACACGACAGGACTTGGACTCTGTAGGGCCATCATTCAGTCTGCTTTGGACTCCCTGAGCCTGTGCCACAGAGGATGCTTATGTTCACATGTATGTGCCCACAGCCTGCTTGCAGCCATAGCAGGGGTGGGGCTGCCAGGTGACTGGAAATCCTGGGCAAATGTGCAAACGCTCCAAATTCCTCCTTAAGAAGTATTCTAGGCAGGGGAAGAGAATCAGCCACAGAGAACCATCTTTGTGTGGCCTTATGTCCTTTGTGGGAGTACCCTCCTGGAGTTAGGTACCTCCTCTCAGAATTCCTACCTCCAAAAAGTACCAAAGAATTCCTTGGCCAGCTCTAGATCAGTCTCACAGGAGGGCAGGGGGAGACCCTGGTTCCATTGGAGCTGAAGACATAGAGCTATGAGATTGAAAAAAGGACTGTTTTCCCTGACCTGGTCTCGATCCCTTGGAAAAGCTCTCTTCCTGTGACTTTACATGCCGGGCGTGGGGGAATGGAAATGCAACATTGTTTCAGTGCATCGCAGTGACTGTGTGTGTAGCAAAGTTATTTTGAGAAGAAAAAAAGGCTTCAGGCTAAGAAAGGTTTACCAAAATAACAGCAGCAATTCATACAACAGTAACAATTTAGAGCAAAAGTGCGAGATCATACCTGTTGCTGGCTCTGACACTTCGGGCAGCATTCACTAACGAGAGAAATTGTGATAGAATTACTGAACTAGCATTGCTTTCATTCATTTTATGGGCCGAAATTATTGTCTCAAACCCTTCTGAAGCACCCAGATGCTCAGGGTACTTTGCAGTACTGCCATCCCACTCTGGGTGGATTTTCTACCACCAGGCAGAAGCCAGCCAGGCTTGTCTCAGTCAGTGATGCTAGCTTCAGCCTGGTGAGCTTGATGATTTGGCTTTGGATAATGGACCAGGCTTGCTTATGGCACCATCCCACCCACCTGAGTGTCTTCAGAAGCCCTTAGAAATCAGTCACACAGCAGCTTAATGGAACAGTGGACATTCATTCGGGATGGCAGCTTTCCTGCACAATTCAAGAGCTATAAGCAGGTAATTATTCACGGGTTTTTCTGTGTGACAAAACTATTTAGAAGGAATTGCAATTCGACAAACACAACTGAGGGACAAGTGCCCTCCTTTAATTCCCCAGCAAAATGGAGTCACCACCCAGCATCATTCTAAGCCTCTTTATTTCTCATTAACCTTAGCATTTCCTTTCTTGCCCCTCAAAAAGCACAATTACTGACAGTATCTCTCCTGCCCTAATGCCTCACTACGGTATATACCTTTCCTTTTGACCCTCTCTCTTGAGCCAGATTTAAGCCTCTGGTAGGCTTCGTGCAGACACCTCTGAAAGAAAAGAAGTGCCATTTAGGAGACAGGCAGGAGAGTTATCAAATAAACTTTCCATTTTATTTACAGTTCAGGAGCCTTGCAGAATGACACACACTTATGGTTTGGGATCACTAGCAATTATTGTAAAGGTGAAAGCAGATACTGCAAATTTAACAAGCCTTTTGTATGAACTAATTGCATTAGAATACATTAGTAAGGGTGCACACTGTAGGTTTTATGTTTCATTGGAAAGGTCATCCTAGATTCTGGTTGAATAGTGAAAGAGAGGAAACCATATTAGCAGTTTATCCAGCAAGTGTCTCTAGGATGAATTTCCTTCAGGTCATTTGCATTATTTGATTTTAGCTGAATAGTTCTCCCTCTGCTAAGCAAGTAGGGGAAGACCTACAGTGACAATAGGGGAAGTTCAAAGTCTTTGAGCCTTATTAGAAGGCTCATTTTCTGCACACATTTTCATGCACTCATTTCCCAGAACTAGGCTAGCAGCTGTATAATCAGGACAGCAACTTTACATGCCTCCTGTAAAATATGAACCTCCTGGGGAAAGCTGCTGTTAGTTTTCAGGAGGCAAGAGGGTTCCTCCTTCTTCAGAGGTGTGACACCCTGCTATGCCCCACCACAAAGCCCCCCTTGCTGGTCCCTCTGCAAATGATTTGTGCCAGTTCCAGCCCCGCTTCAGCTACCTTGGGTGTCTCTAAAACAGTGTGTTTGGGACAGTCGCTGCAGCAGCTTTGGCAGCCCCCAGGGCTCTAGTGGCCTTGCAAGCCTAGGGGTGGTGGCAGTCCTGTAGAGGCTGCAGAGGGCAGAGGGGTGGTAGCAACAGAGCCAGTGTTTGCAGAAGAGAGAGGGAGAGAGCAGCCCACAGGGTCCTAAAGGAGGTTGTGGGGTGGGGAAAGCTGAGCCCAGTAAGGCACAAAGTTTTCATTCAAAGAGAAGACTCCTCTTCCCAGTCAGGCAGAACTTCTGGGAAACCATCTTCCATTGCTGCTGCATCCTGTGGCTGCAGGAAGAGGGCTAAGTGTCAGCCAGAGAAGGGCAGAGACTGTGTCCTCCCAGACATTGTTGGTCTGACAGTATAAAATCTTGTGATTACTCCATGAATACCCATCAGGATTTCCAGAGGAGTGGCTGATGCCCACAAGTTTTACTGAGCTGTGTATTTCAACCAACTCTTCACAAAACCTCACTGTGTAAAAATCAAGAGGTGGCGTTCTGCTAGGCTGGACAGCACCAGCAAGGTTAGAAGAAAAGCTAAACTGATGTTAAAATTGCTCCCATCCTCCCCAAGCCCCTCTCTATTGGCTGGAAGGCACAGAAAGCACAGCACCCTCTGGGAGGCTGTAGTGGCATTTACGCTGTCCTCGGCCACCTTTGCTCTGAAAGGAGGTAGCTTCTGCCCATCTGCCACCCCCAGAAGATGTAAAAGAGAGGAGCATATGGTTTTGAGAAAATTAAAGGTCCTGGTATCTCAGCTTGGTAACGCTATTGACTTACTGTCTGACCTCTGGCAAGACACGTGCCCTCCATCTGCCCGGCTCAGGTGGGCTGCAAGACAAGCAGAAGAGACTCTAGTGCAGAGATGCTGAGTTTGAGTTTAGCTTGTCAGAGCCACAGCAGCTGGTCACCCCTTTGATGTTGACAAGCTACATTAAGGCCCATTTCAGCCAGCTCATAGAAGCTGGGTGTTCTCACCCCACAAATTCAAACTGGCTGTAAGGCTCCCAACAACTTCCCAAGCCCAGGAGCACAAGGAGTGCAAAACTATGCATAGTATGACTGCTGCAAGGGTGAACTGGGATCCCCTGGGCCCCACTGTGCCTCTCCCCTCAGCTCCACAGCCCATTCTCCAGCTGCTGCAGCCCCACAGGCTCTCTGCCTCTGCTGGGACTGCACGCTCACTCCTTGCCTATGGCTCCTTTATACAAATACTTACACTCAACCACGGCCAAGGGAGCGAATCAATCCACTCTGCATTGCACATCACCTCTGGCAAGGTTAAAACTTCAGTTCAGCAAAGCCCTTGTGCATTTGGCCATGGGGACTCGTCCTGTGCTGCAGCACATCGTGGAGGAAAGCTCTGAGCACGCAGAGGATGACCAAGCCCCAACAGAAACCAGAAGTACCTCAGCCTTCCAGATCCAAGACAGCAAAATTGTAACATGGGAATAGTAAATATTGTCCATCCTTCATTAAAGCTGCATAGCAGCCCAAACAATAATTTTTGCATACTCCACGTTAAAAATATAATACTTCAAATCTTAGTGTCCCATAATTTGCATATTGAATTCCAGGGAGGATATTTGATGGAGTGTGTGCCACAGCTCCTGTATGTATGTACTATATCCAAAGGACATGACAATCTAGCATAACATCAGGTAAGTCCTAATAATAGCCATATTTTAAAGGCCATTTTAAATATTTAAATATACAATCTGAAATAAAAGTGGAGTGTGAAACGTCCATATTAATAATACTATCATCAACCATTATTAAAATCAAAGACTTGGGTTTACATCCCTGCTACAGTCCCATTAATAATTATATCCTGACAAATGCACCCAGGACCTAGATTTTCTTCTTCTTCATCATCCACTTTATAATTTCTTTTCATAGGGAACTAAAAGCTGCAAGTTCTAGAGGAGGGGTAAAAGTTTCAATATCCCATCAGGTCCCATCAGCACACATACCCTGAAGCTGCTCCTGCTCCCTTCTTGGTGCCACTGAAAGAAGCCGGACAAGCTCCATTATTCAGCCACCCACCATTTTCTTCTCCCCCATCCTACACAAATACACACGTTTTCACTGTCCTCCAAGTTTCCTGATGAATTAATAGCCATGAAACTTACATCTGGAACTTGAAAAATATTTTTAAGCACCCTCCTCCAACACGACTGATGCCTACCACCTCTGTCACCCCTTTCCTTGTTTACTTCACCCCTCTTAGATCCTGGTGTTTCTCTCCAATTCAGTAGGAATGGGAAGGGACAGTGTTCCTGACTGCTATGAATATGATGTGGATGAGGAAGAAAGGATTCATACTGGTGGTATGTGGGTTAAATAGTCATTATATCAAAGTCTTTACACAGCAACAAAGTAAATATAGTATTTTTAACAATTCTATATTTTTTGTGTTTTGAAAGGTCATGAAAATACATTGAAATACATGAAATCAATAACAAGAACTTCAAACTACCCTCAGAAAACACTAAATAGCTACATATAAGAATGATAAGCATTGGAAAGAACTTCATATAAAATCATTTCTCACTTCAGTACCCTCTCATGGTCTGATGGAAAGATTTTTCTGCTCTGGAAGAAAATGATTTGTTTGTAATATCAGTCTAATACTATTAGTTATATTGATTCATGTTAGACTACAGACCGGTGAAGTTTTCAAAGCTTTAGCATTACACAGCTTATGAAAACCCCTCACAGGAGCTTTGGCCTGGGCAAGGTGCAGAGCAGGGTCCCACATATGGTGTATATTTTGCTGGATTATGTTTAATCAAGTCATGTAATCATTACTATAGATTAAAGTGTCTCATTTGGTTGAAATAATTTTATTAATACATCAAAGTCTTGAGCGCGTTTCCTTCAACTATTCTACAATTCTATTTCTCCTACTATTCTCATATTTTTAAGAATTCAAAATTCAACACAATTGCACCAAAGTCAAAATCAGAGCCTACTTTTAGCTGGTACCGTTTCAATAAAGACTCTTGGTCTAATCGTCCCAATGATTCCAAAAGGTTTGGAACAGGCCACAGAATCATAGAGTGGTTTGGGCTGGAAGGCACCTTTAAGGATCATCTAGACCCTATGGCTCCCACCTAGTTCTTGAAACTCATCTATTGCTCAGTCCAGTTCGTTTGAATAAATACAAAATTCCTGGTTTACTCAAGCACCTGGAAAATGCTTGCACAGGACAGTCCCACACATAATCATTCTCCTCCTTATACAAAGGATAAATGCCGTGTGGGGCTTCTGTTTGCCAAACCTCAGTGATTTTTCAAAACTTCCTGCAGTACCACTACAACAAATTTGCTTCTTGGGAAGATCCCTTAGCCCTCATGCCCCAATGATGCATGAACCCCAAGGACTGGACATATTTTGCAGGGGCTCTGCAAAGGTGAATTACTTTTACCTCACAATTCATAAACATAAAAGCTTATCTCCTGTGTACCTGCTCCTCTGAAGTGTTTACTGCCTTGGTTTGTATTAAAAAAGCAATAATAATAAGATCCCTTAAAATAATAAAAAAAAAAAGATTCCTTAAAGTCTAGAAGATTAACAAAATAGAAACACTATTTAAGGTGATGGATCGTGTAAGGTAATCACTAAACTCTCAGACTGTAAAATAGGATTACACACCATTTCTTCTTTTTTTTTTTTTTTTTATTTTCTCTCTTGGACACTGCAGTATCAACTGCTGTAGTCCTAAATTTAGCCAAACACTGCAATTATCAGATGTATTCAGTTGCAAAAGCTTTAGTCACTTTTGTGGTTGTCTGACGGTGTACGGTTCAATCATAAAAGGGCAAATGACAGGCGGGTGTAGGAAATGAATTTTCTTCTTCTTCCTGACATGCCAGGGGAAGGCCCCCTGCTGTAATATGGAAAATCTTTTATGCAAAAGAGCACAGCAACTTACAGCGCACAATCACTATGCAGACTTTTGTTGGGGTGTTTTTTCACAATTCGGCAAAGAAAAGGGACCAAAAGGCGGCCTTAAAATCAAGTTTAAAAGTTCAAATTCGCTTTTAGCATTGGGGTATATTTATAAGTTTAGGGATCTGGTAATTAAAATGCAATAAAGCTCCTTCTAAGCATGAATATTCCTTCTTTGAGCGATGCTGCTTTTCTGATGATCCTGAGGCCACAGCAGCAGAGTTTTTCACACACAGCTGAAGCAAGGTGAGATGCAGAGAGGGATGCTGAGTCCAGCAGGGAGCAGGCAGGGCCACCCCATGTTGTCCGCCAGGAAAACAAAGAGAAGGCTTTATATTTAGTACTTATGCTGGTATTTCTGAGCATAATGTAAACAAAAATCTGGGAAAACATAGAAAAATAACCTTCCTGCAGGTTTTAAGTGAAACTGCCTTTGGATTAAATAATCTCTACTCCTCTTAACAGAAGGGACTTTAACACCTTCTGGCAATAAACAAAATTCTTAAAGAGAGGGCAAATTTAGCATTTGTCATTTTAAGGTACGGGTGTGAAGCAGTATTACAGCAAATAAGCATCACTCAGATTATCCACAGTGCTTCCAAATGAAAAGAGATATGGAATAAACATTTATTATTTGCCAAAAGATACACTTTGGCTCACAATCACTGCTTAGCTAGATGCTTATGCTTACCACAGGTGGCAACTTCGAAGTAAGAAAAAGGCCTGCTCCTTACACAGAGGCTGGCAGTGGACACCGTGGCAAATTTTCTGGGGTTTCTCAAGTCGGTGACTCTTCAGCTGAAGGGAAATTGGCCAAAATCTCAGGGGCACACAGTGCCTCCTGGGCTGGCCTTGCAGACTGTGCTCTCTCAAGGATCTTCACAGGCTCCTGTCCTGGTCAGGGTGCAGACCCTGCGAAGAGAGGGAACAGAGGGAAAGCAGAGGTTTTACACCCCCAAACTTCCTACACTTCCCATCAGGCATTGGCACAGCATTTCCAGATCAAATGTGGGGTCACTTTCAGCTTTTTTCAATCTTAACAAACAATAATACCTTTTTTTTTTTTTCAAAACATCTATTTTACTTCACCATTTTTTTTCCAGGAAAAGCTTATGTTTTTCTTCTAAAAATCTTTTTTTAGTTAAGAGCCCACATTTCTAAGGAAAAACAGTCTCAATGAACAACCTCTTTGAATTACTCACAGAAAACTGAACAAATACCAACAGCAAGACATATTAAGAAGGAATATTTAGTTCCTTAGGCAAAAAAGTAGCCCTTCAATAACCAATGGCTAAACTACAGCACAGCTGGTCCCAGTGAGTGCAAATCAGCTACTGATTTCAATGAACCTGTGTCAGCTTACCCCAGGTGAAGTTCTGGCCCACTGAGCTCAGAGAAACAAAATGTCACCATTACGTTCTAAACACTCTTTCTCAAATCATATTCCCCTTGTAATAATGTGCAGTGAGTGTTTAGCTCAACATGCCTCTTATAGTTTCTGTTTGGGAGATGATTTTTCTTTTTAATTTCTCTGTCAGGCACACTTATTGAAGCGCACACGCTTTAGACAGATGCAATCTGCAAAAAAGGTTTGAAAGACAGTGATTTATTTATGAAATTCCTGGTTGAGAGGGTGAGGTAAGCCACACAAAAAATTTAAAGCTTCTCACTAATGTAAGGCATATGCGTTATATATGTAAAACATGGGGAGGGAAAACATTTAGAATATTTGGGCATAAAATCCTCACCACGTAGAACTGCAGTGGGAGAGGAGGGGCAGCAAGTGGAGAAAAAGCCATAAGGACAAGTTCTGCTCTGCCTCTGATTTCACTTTGTTACCTCAGGGCCAGCAGCATTTATTATATGGGCTTTATACATACATCAAGGTTTTGTTCTTGTGCGTTTTATTCTGCATAGTCGACACAGCAATCAAACCCGAAGGTCCATGGTGGGAGCTTAAGTTCACTAACAGCATAAATTCACTAAAAGTCCCTGCACTAAATTGTTTTGCTTTTAACTAAACTCTTCTCCATGCCAAAATCCTTTGCTCCAGTTGGGAGATGTTTTAACTTGCAGATGCCTTCCAACAAAGTGGGCACACCAGTGTCCAAGATGTGCACTGGGGACACAATTACTTGGCTGTGCAAGTTCGACAGCTGCCAGTGCCAGTGTCCTGGGGTAAATGTGCTCTCCCTCTACGAGGCTGCTCTTCCCGGCACTATGGAAGGTGGGAGGACTGGCAGACACACCCCAGCAGTGCCACTCTGCAGCATTTTGACAGGGATTTCTCCCAGTCCATCTCCTACCACTGAATGCCCTGTATCAGGGCTGGCTGAAGAGGAGGTGCATCCTAACCTCTGGGGAGCAGGAGGCCGGGAGGAGCCAGTGGGAGTGTGCTCCCTTCCTGTGCCAAGCCATGAATCACCAGAGATTGTCCATACTCACTGGAATGAAGTAATTGAAGGACACCCATGTGGAGAGGAAAAGCACCTGTTTCATGCAGGTTGCAGCTAGAAGGTGCAACAAAGCAGCCTGAATTACAGGAGGGAGAATGATGTCGGGAAGAGCAGCAGGAACTGGGGTTGGAGAGACTCCTCTGGAGGCTAAAGTTAGCCAGGGATATATCCAAACATCTTTTAAAAGCACATCCAAAGAAGAGAGATTTTTAAATTGTTTAATGGTCCTAGCTGTAAGCAGGTGGCAATTTTTGCAGGCTTTTCAGCTGAAATGGCATTGAGAATTGTGGAGGTGAGGTGGCAGTGGCTGAACAAGCTGGCTCAGAAAGGACAGCCCCTGCACAGAGGCAGGACCATCAGATTGCTGACATTGGCAATCAGGAGCTGCTAAAGTAAGGCACAGCAGCGATCAGGAAGGTATTGGAGCTGCTCTCTATCATACTGAGGAGAGGAAAGTTGCATTCAATAAGGTGGAGAGTGGGGCTTTGGCGGAGAGAGTCAAGGTGTGAGGTGAAAGGGAGAAACGCGATGTGAAAACCAGTCAGAAAGGTGATCCTAACAGGGATAACTGGGATACATTGCCAAAGGCAGAGCTCACTCTCACCACACAAGGGAGAAAATCTGTATTCATTATAAAATCATGTTCTGCTCCACCATCTAGTCCATCTTCCTGGCACATAGTATGGAAAACAACGTCAAACCCCGTGGGTACAACACCAACCCACCATCAGACAGAGCACCAGTACCGGAATAATGCAGAGCTGGCAGTGGAGAAATTGAGCCAAAAAAGATCCAAGGGATTGTCCAACAGTGGGCAAGCCCTTGAGTTACCCGACCCTGCTCCAGTGGTGAGGAGCAAGGTCCTTTCTGCCCTCCAAAGGGAAGAGCAGTGCCTTAGGAGGCTGCCAGTAGCTCCCCAGCAGTGAAAAGGGTTAGAAAAGGAGTCCTCACCTGCAGTGTAAGAGCTATTGCTGGCAAGATCAGAGCTGAGGAAATTAAAGTTTCAGACTAGATAAATCATATTTCTGGTGTCTTCTTTTTCTCCCTGAGGGGTGGGAGAGTTAGATGGAGGGCAAGGTGAGGAGATGCTGAGTGTTGAGAGCTGCTATGTGGATGTACAAAGGAAAAGATGACATTGATCAAGATGGGAGATGAGAGGAGTTTTGGCAGTGCCCACAGTGTAAAACTGAGAAGGAAGATATGGCAAGCATTAGAGAGGACCCCAAGGGGATGGGGCTGGGGGTGGAAAGGAGATGAGAGAAGAGGCACAGAGAGATATCAGATGTACAAGATAACAACCCAGTAGAATTTTGCCAAGAATAAAGGCTTCTGAGCCATCACTTTGAGTTCACATGTCCACCCTCTACTAGTAAAACCATTAGACAGACAAGAATTAAGAGACAAATCAGTCGCCTGCAAACAGCTTGCTGAAGACATGACATTCCTGAAGAAAAATGTACACAAGCCTAAGCAGCTTACAAGAGCGAGCTATCTCACCCGGCTCACCCCCCACGAACACTATTAAATCCGTGAGAATCAGAACAAGGAAATTGTCAGGGAAAGGCTGCGATTAGCCAGGGTCTTGACTAGAAAAATAGTTTATGAATTGTCATAAAAATTTAAAGCTCAACCTCACATTAGCTGCTGCAGTGTCTCTGCTCCCACCTACAGTACAGTTCGTCTCCCTCTGTCTTCATCACTGACTGTGCCAGTACAAGGGGGAAATCTTATGAATGTTTCCCCAAAATTAAATGCTGAAACAGCATATCATTATTTTTGATATTCAAATCTATTATTAATAAGCTATACACTACAAAAAGATTCTGAACATGAGTGATACATCTCATAATTCTGACCTATCAACAGAAGTACATGAGTCTCCCTGGACCAAAAAAATAGTTGTTAAAAAAGATTAATCGCTTACTCAAATCAAAATAACATGACAGTTCCATGAAAGATTTCAAAATAAAAGTTAATAAGTTAATGGATTCATTTTACTGCTCCTAAGATGCAAACAGACAATGCAGAACAGTCAGTCATCTTCTTATTAAATAATATGAATCAACGACTCCATCATGTTTGTATTAAGCAACAGGCACTACTACTCTCTCTGATGGTGTATGAGGGTGAGCATGTCAGTAAGAGGGCAGAGCCAAAGCACATTCTGAATCTTCTTTGGTGTCAGTGACCAGGTACTTAAAATTTTGTGGTATACCTAAGTATTATCCTGAATGCAGGGGCAGAAGCATCACCCCAGCTGAGGGCCACCCTTTAAACCAGCAAAACCTTCCCAATTTACAGTTGCTCCTAATCCTCATGGTTTGTGTGAGACTCACCTTAACACCTGGCCTGTTACCTGCCATGCAGCAGAGTGCTGGGAGCTCCCTGCGTCCCTTCTCCTAAACGCCCCTCCCAGGAGAGACAGCACTTCCCTCCAAGAATACCCAATAGCTTCTGATGGAGCCCAGGCAAGTGTCTTGAGCCAGGCTGCTCAAGTAGTGAAAATGAGGGGAGAGGAATATCATGCTCAACGTGCACTAGAGGAAAATGTTTCTGAAAATTTTGATTTTAGAAAAAGTAGGTTTTTTCCAGTATGAGTCGAATAAAAATAAAATGGCATTTCCCTGATATAAAAATAATGCTTCTGGCTTCTTACAAGTGCTGCAACCCCTGTAGAAGTATTCCTAAGGAGAGAGAAGATATTTGGGAAGAACGTTGCCCTTCGGGAGTGGTGGAGGGAATTTCTCCAGCCCCATGGAAGTCGTGTTCAGTTTTGGCTGCGTTATGCAGGTTTGATAATCCAAGTCTTTATATGCACAGGAGTTACTTTAATAGGAATGAGGGATAACAAAATCTTCCATTTGAAAGTGGATTGCATTGTACAGGCGTGAGGGATTTCACTGCCTGCTCAGAATAGATAGATGGGAGGGTTTCAATGTAAGAAATCAGGTGGTGAAAGGACAGGAAACAAGTGACTTGTGGCTCCTGCTATTTAAGCATGAAAGGGGCATGTGAAGAGGCATTAATATCAGCCACGCTGGGCTGAAGGGTAAGGACTATTCACACAAGTAAGGCTTTGGAGGACTGGGCTTGTAAACCCCAGCTGCTTAAACAAAAGTCTGAGGCACCTTTTTTCAAGAGTACCTAAGTCTGGTTTTCTAAAGGACCTCCCCCTCTTAAGTCACTTAGGATATATCTACCCCTTCTACATTGGATAATAGAGAGACTGTGCCTGGGCTGGTGGGGGAGGAGGGATGAGGGAGACTGTCAGTGAATGGGGCTGTGGGCTCAGCAGGACCTCCACAGGCTGCTGGTGCAGGGCTGGGTGTACTGGCACGGGCAGGGTGCTGGGGCCTGCTTACTATCCCTCATTTTTCATTCCCTCAGGCACTTTCAAAACTGCTACCTTAAGCCTGCAGCACGATTTCAACAGAGGTCTCTTAGGCTTTAAGTAGCTTCTAACTGTATTTATGTGCTTTATCCCTTGAGTAGGATAAACAGGTTAGCAATTAACTCTGGTTTTCTGACCTCTAGCTGGATAACCAGATCTCTAATTATATTTTCACTGGCAGTGAATCTCAAGAGTTGTGTGACACTATCTGAAAGTTTCCACTCCCATGTAACATCTGCAGCTCTTTGTGGAAATTGGCAGCAAGAAATTATCGGCAAAACAGAAAGCCAGTTTTTCCCCTCCCTGGTTCTTCTGTCTTTTCAGCACTTCCAATCCTTCCACTGTGTTGCTTGGAAAATATTTACCCTAATATGTAATTCCTGGTGTGCCAGGCAGGTCATATTGAAAAACAAAAGATTCTGAGAAGTATTTTATTCAACATTCCATTTTTTTTAATGGGATCCTTGTAGTAGACAATATTCACAGGAGTCAAGAAATTAGAGACTATGATGAGCCTCACGCCTTGATAGGTTATTTTCCATTTTTTCTCAATAGAGCACTATTTTGTGAGAGAAGGTGTTTTTTAGTGCTAAAAAAATATTATTTATGAAAAAGAAAAAAAAAAGAAAATATTTAATGTAGCACTTACTGTAGAAGCACAAGCGACCTTCGGAAAGGTGATATGGTTGGAGGGATAGCTCTGGAACTGGCAGAGCACACCTCAGGAACAGAGTATCTAGATGGCCTAATGCCAGGAGTTAACAGTGACAAAGCAGAGCAATTTGGAAAATCAGCTCGCTGTCATCCTGTATGCATGGAACTCTTGAAATAAAACAGTGATCTAATATAAAGGAAGTATATGGATTTACTCTGACAGCAATGCCAGGCGTTCATTCGAATCAAGTGCCACACATATTCTCACTTTAAAAGGGGTAAAATAGATAGCAGATTAGCTGTGTTCACATCTTCAGAATGAGTGGTCTTTGCACTAATTTTTCCATGTGGATTCCTACTACCTGTACAGAAAATTCATGTCTGTGTCTGAGCCCACTTCTGACTTCACTGCCCATACAAATTATCCTTTCTGAATACAGATGTGAAAGAACTGTTGAAGGTCTGCATCAAACCAGAAGAAAAATAAACTACTTCTTACTTACATAGAACATGATAATTTATTGTAATAAAAGCTGGTTTGGACTCACACCACAACCACATCCGCACTCCAGGCTTCTGTGCTGCAAAGATTATTTTGCAGAGCGGTGCCAAATTTCCCTGTCATCAGGACAAATGGGAAGTCAGACACTGGTAGATTCCTTCTCAAGAAGGTGGAAACTAAAGTAAGATGCGCACACCATCAGATAATAACCTACAAAAGTAAAAGCCATCAGAAGAAAATACAGCTCACACATCAGCTGGAAAGCTAATTATACAGGTCAAGAGGACCATGACAAAGTCGTATTTTAATTCTCAATGCAAAAGACAGTGGTGAGCCGATTAGTTCCTGCTTACATCTTTCCCTTCTCAGTGGCTTCCTAGTTTCTCACAACTTGCCACCAATTCTGTTCAGCAGGGGCCAGTGCATTACACACCCAGCACCAGCCAAGTCCCTACTTTGCCTGCTCTGCCACTACCACCAAGACAGAAACTCTTAGCAAAGGTTACTCGCACAGTGACTATGGAGGAGAGATGCCTAGTGAGCCACTGCTGTTGGAAATCGCATTTCCTGCGTTAGTGCAGAAAGGAAACAGTGGGAATGCAGTATGGAAAACAGGCGAGATGCATTCAAAGGGATGCACACCTGAAGCAGTATTCAGTAAAAGAGAAAGAGAGAGAAGATCAACTGAAATTTTAATTTGTCTTATCTTTTAAAATAGGAGACTAATTTTTTTCATGGAAAATTTTCTGACAAGGGCTTCAGGAATAGTCTTAAGCATCCAAATAAGCTTTGTGGAGAATATACCTGGAAGTCACTGTACCCAGAACAACTTAGCAAGGTATAAACTGTGCTGCATGAGGCCAGACTTAGCAGAAGGACAAAAGCACCTATAAACTTCATGTCTATGCTGGTGTTGAGCATCTAGCCTATCCAGTGCCTGCTCGGCTCACACGGCACTGCTGGAGCCATGTAGTTGCCCTTCTGCCTCGCATGTAGACAGAGAGACAGCCACATGAGGAACAAGAATGCAGGAATGAAATTGTTGCAGATCACAGATTCAGGGCACAAAACACTCTGAGTGCTCTAAATAAAGGTCTGAAAGAAAAAAGAATACTATACTGTATAATTTATACCTCAGAGAACAAAAAGATGGGGATGATTCTGTTCTTTAGGTGCCTGAAAGACTCCAAATCAGTCAAGAACAAATAGGCAGGCAGGCTATTCCAAGCTGAGCTTGAAGGGTAATGTGCAAAAAGAGTTGTTTCATGACTGAGCCTGCCCCACAAGTGTGTTCTCATCCTCTATAACCTGCTTCTAGGCTAAAAAAAGACCAGACATCCTTCCTGTTTCTAGAAGTTCTGCCCTGTTTTTTTCTTGGAAGAGGTTATAAAGGCTGAATTCTGCAACTACCTGGCCAACCACAAATACTTTTTCGGTGGTAAAGCAAAGACAGGGGATCCAGTAGTTGCTGTTGAATAGCCAACAGTAACAGCGTGTGCTCTCCGAGTGCATTCTTCTCCAAGAAGCTTTGCTGTTTCCCTGTTCCTAAAGCGGAAAATAATTGCTTCATGAGAGCGTTGGCTTTTTAATGGCAAGTGATATACATACACCAATATTCAGATAGTCTGAAAATTAATACTATTCTCTTTGGCAGTTTTAGAGATTTGTTTTTCCCCTTTCCAGTTTATGTGTTAGTTTTTGCAATCCTACATTAACAAATCTCCTAGACAACTAGAAGTGATCCACACACAGTTTAAAGCTACTAAGGAAAAGTGGCACTTGTCCACTGACATGGTCCAAAGATGCCATCACACCTAATCACACTTTTAACGCGTAATAAAGCAATGCTTCACACGTTTATGGAGGGGAATAAAACCAATCTGTTACTGGTGCCTTTTAGTTTGGTTCGGTTTGCTCAGGAAATCATGACTTAATAAGAGCCCACCTCACAGAAAGCATGCAAGTCTGAATTAGAAGAGTGAAACTGAATTTATGAAATAACCTTGGCAGTAAATAATAGCATACCTCAAACCAGGATTCATCACACACCTGTGTGGTAGGGAATGGAAGTCAGCTTCATCCCACTAAGAGTATCAATCACTCCCAGGATGCAAATTCCGTGAGATACAGAAAGATTACTTTACAAAACCTGCAGAAAGTATTTGAATCAATGTAATAAAAGCTTCAGCACAGCATTGTACAGCCTACAAGTGTCCTTACAAACACACTTTTCTCATCATTTTACATATGAACACAAGTATGGTATGCAGACAGATGAACTAGCCTGTAGCTGCAAACATATTAGGCTTCATTCAAAGATTTATTCAGAGCTTTCAGTGAAGACTCTTCATTGGAAGAAGCCTCACCTTCCTTCAAATTAGCAGCAAAAGTCCTGTGACCTTCACTCAGGGTGGGTCTTCCACCCTAAATGTATTTTGAGTGCTCCGCTTCTTTCTGACAGCCTCTGGCATTTCTGAGTGGTGCCCAAAGGAAGCTCCACCAGCAGGACACACAGCACCATTCATGTGTGTCTACCATCCTGCCTGGGACTGCTGTTTTGGAAGTGTTCCCTCGGGACAGTGATCACTTCATGGACTGCAGCTCTCCATAGGCCCGCCTCTGTCTGTTCCAGTATAGGCACCCAAAGGAAATATCTGCATTTCCAAGCAGCCCAGAATCCACTAGCAAAGCTCCTCTGAAAATCCAGCCCCTGAGTGAGATTCATAAAGTTAAATTCTTTTAAAACACCTGTCCCAAGACGTTGGCCAAACCCTTCTAAACCCCTGTCCTTGGTGGCCATGCCAGGTTCCAGGGAAGAGGGAGCCAGCACAGCACAGTCAGTCCAGACAGCCACTGCTCCCTGTGGTCTGTGTGGCAGGCACAAAGTTAGCCAGGCATTTTGCTGGGATGGCAAACACCACAGCCAGAAGGAGACAGCCTGTCTTATTTTTAACTTCTGCTACATAATATAATACTTGGGTTCCATTTACTGCACATGCAGTCTCCTAAATACTCTGTTATTTGGTAAAACTGTGTATCAGAGCAAATCCCTGGATCATGTATATTGCAAGGGATTTCTGACACCAGGATACCTTAGGAAAAAAATGCCTATGAAATGCACAGCAGAAAAAAAATGAAGGTTGCATCTTCATTCTCATGTTTTTCTACTATCATCAAAGTATAAGTACATAAACATAAAAACATAAATCTTATAGCTCATTTCATGTGGTTTTTATATATTAAAAATAACTGTTTACCTTCCGTTTCTTATTTTATTCCTTTTGAAAGGAGATTAATATAAAAAATCTTTAAAATTAGGTATTCCACTGCCACTTCTTTTCTATTGCACTGTTTGTTACCTCTTTGAGGCTGCAGAAGAGGGATGCAAATGACACTTTATTCCATAAGTTTTCGGGTCGAACTCAGCTGCCTACCATGCTGATCGGATTTCCTTTTTTTAATTTTGGCAAGGGCTAGATATAACCCATCTTCATATTAGATTTTGCAATGTAATCCTTGTTATCTAAGCCCACCTACACCTGTCAGCATATGGCTTTCAATTTTTCTTGTAATTTCTTTCTTTTTTTTTTTTTTTTTAGATTCACACATAGAATCCCTACCCAAACTGATATATAAAACATCAGGGCAAAAGATAGTGAACTTTCTTGCAGCAGTTTGGCAAAGCCTGAGAGGAAGCATGGGGCCAGAGAGCTGAGGAGGTCCTGGTCCTGTAGTCACATCCAGAGTTAATTGAAGTCACTGCCAGCCTCAGTATAACAGAACTGGAAAGAAAAGTATTCAGAAAGAAAAAAAAAGAAAAACACCTTAAAGACGTGCTTAATTCAGGACACATCAGATCACCAGCATCACCCACCTGCTGGAAATCAGGCCCACACCTAAACCTCGAGAGCAGATCAGCTCTCATTGCTCTTGCATTGCCATTCGGGGGGGCTGGGGAGGGTACGTGGAGGCTGCACCCCAGAGCACAACGGCAGCATTCACAACAGCCTTCATTCACTCCTCTGCAATAGTTCCTCTTCCTGTGTTCTACAGAATAGTCATTTAATGTTTGTTTCTAGGTAATTAATTTTGGAGATGCTCTTCATTTAAATTGAACAGATCACCATGTGTTCTGCATGTACTGCAGGCACACAGGTAACCTGGGGCCTGTGCTGTGCAAAGCTGGAGATGGAGCTATAGGTAGGATGGAGAGAATGCAGATTTATTAGATTGTTTTTAAAGTGTGAATGAACTGACAAACCTAATTTTCCTTGGTGCAGCAATGGCTCATCTCTGCTTAAAAATTAGTAGATGCTGAACAGTGTTGAATATTCAGTGTGCAACCAAGACTTTGGTCTTTGTTGTGCCCTCACTGGAAATTATTAAGCTTATAAGGCCAGAAAAATAATAAACCTCTGTTCCCATGAGCTACGTTCCCTCTGCCCACCTCAAACTGTCATTTTGGAGCTTGATTGAAAAGTGATGGAGGAGACAAACAGCTGTCAAACCAGGGCCCTGGCTAAGAGGCTCCTGCAGCTGCTCCTTGCCTGTTCTCATGGAAAAGTAGGACCATCAGAAACTTCTCCATCCTATTCCAGCAACCTCACGACTTGGAGGACCAGGAAGGTCAGGGTGAGCACCAGCCTTCATGACAGGCAGCAATATTGTATTAACCAGCATCCATGGCTCATCTATGCTTAAGAAGTTTGGGATACCCTATGAGGATAACTCATTGCACAGTGCTGTTCTCTATTCTCCCCAACAAATTAAAGAGGTGAGGGTTTCTTTCACTTCCAGCCAGAAGACTGACTATAATGAGCTTGTGTTCCAGCAAATAACAGGTCAGATTTCCTACCCTGGTGAGGGCTAGTGGTGTTCCACCCACTTTATAAGGGAGTCTTTGGAATAAAAATAATACACACAATGTATAGTTATTATCTATCATTGCCATGTACAATTAAAACCTAAAAAGAATTTGGTCATTTGATCAATTCCTCCCAAGAGGTCACTCCACTTTGGATGTCCAGTCTTAGTCAACTGGACCCGCATATGTGATCACACAAGCACATTTTAATTTATATACACAAGAGAAGAAACTTAATTCTGACATTCTGTAACTTTTGAAGGCTCAACTATTCAACCTTCATACCCCTCAAACAGATGGAGTTCAGGAGGAGGAAAACTTTATGACTTGTTTTAAAATAAATGTATCACTGGGTAGGAGAATTAAGTCCTCCACTCATAATTATGTCTGTGACATCATTCGTTGCTTGAAATAATGGCAGTAACAGGCTGTTATCTTTGAAGTGCTGCTCACCAGAGGTGCATTAGAGCATGGGTGTATGGGAGCATGTTCAAGACTACTGCAACCACTGCTACTTGCAAGTCAGGACACAAATGCAGAGAGGTGGCACTCTTGGATCCTGCTGAGGATCCCTTAGGAAGCTACAAGCCCTTTGACCTCTTTCTCTCAATCCCCCTTCAGCATCATATTCTGTCCTACTTTGGGCCCTGATGTTTCCCTCATCCTCTTAATTTCATCCTGATCTTCCACCTTCCTCCTCTTTTCCCTTGTCTGAACCCCCATTCTCCCACGATCTTTCCACACTTCTGATAGTTCTCCCCCTCTCAGTACTCCAGCCTCCTCCCATAAGAGGAAACACATAAAATCACAAGAGACCGACCCTTACTGGCAGTTCCCCTACCCAGAAACACAGAAATATAAAGTCATCACAAACAGGGGTTGCAGAGAAGACCTCCCCCAAACCTTGGGTTTGGGTTCTCTTTCTCCATTCACAGCCTGGTCATGACCAGATCAGGGGAGAAGCTTCAGTCTGTTAAAGGTACAAAGAGCCTGCAAGGATTGTGTCTGGCCCAGGATAAACAACCAGCTGTGAAGTCACATTTTCAGGAATATCAGAGTTTGGTTAAAGGCACTGCAAAATTCTGCACTTCTGTACCAAATCTTGTTGTGCTAGACTTTCATAGCGAAATAATAGTGATATTTTTTTAGGATGTCCAAGTGTATCAGTTTCCCTTAATTTCATTCTCTGAAACCATAGAACCGTGAAACTGGCTGCTTCCAGGATAGTTTGCCTTGAGCCAGAGACTAGCCAAAAAAAGTTCTTTAAATTTTATAAGTTTGACAGAGCTATAAACAATACTGCCAGCCCTGAGCATTAAGAAAGTACAAATCAGGCCATGCACAAAAAGCCTCATAGATTTGCTGTAAAAGTGAGAATTTTTTTTTTTTAATAGCAGTAAAAGCAGACACCTGCCATTGAGGTGCTTTAGCTTTCTCATCGCATTTGCAAGGCTCCCCTTGCAAACTTTGCAACTTTGCAAACTCAAGAAGCTTTTCTTTCGAAATGAAAGATAGGCTGCTTATATTTTCACTTGTCTCCTGGATCTTGATCTGGATGAAAACATCAAGCACCGAAACACTCAAATCAAGACAGATGGCACAGCTATGTAAGCAAGAGGAAGCAGAATTTCATGATGAAAAGCATCAAGGAACATATCTATAGGTGATATCACCAGTGTGTCTATCATGCTCCTTGTATCTCTTACGATAAAATTCCAGCCAATGAATCTCAGCTCTGTGGTTAGTTATGTGCTCCTTTCCAGTCATTTGGATGGGATTTCACTGCATGACAAAACAAGTGATTTAGGGGTAGCAGCACTCAGTACAGTAAGAAGAGAGTTCACCTTCTTGCCCTGATCCTCTTTCCTTGAATCATGTCTATTTTCTTACCTAAAGCCATGACAAAAAAGAGCTGTAACACTTCTAAACCACTAGCAACCCTAACAAGTCCCAGTCAAGCACAGGGGACCATGGCTGAGGCAGCAGCTTACACAAGCGATGCCTGAGAGGGTCAGACCCTTTTGGGGCCAGGCTCCACAGAAATGTGTGCATCAGTGAGCACATCTGTGTGCAGCCCCAAGCGCTCCAGGAGCTCCCTGGCACCCCAGGCTACAGTGGGGAGAAGAAGCACACCTGCCTACCACGTTTGCAAGAAAGGATGCTGAAGAGCTTGCTGTAAAAGCTGCTTCCAGACATGCCACAACTGGCTGCCCTGGGAAGCAGGGTGAAACTCAGTGGAAGAGGGGCTAAAAAGGGATGTCTCCTGGGTATGCCCCTCTGCAGTCCCACTCTCCATCACACTGGCTGCTGTGGGCACTTCTGCCTCTGCTGACCCTTCTCCCAAAAAGTGAACCTATGCATAGCACTGTATGTGCTGACTTGATACCCTGGGGATTTGTTGAGAGAAAAAACAGATATGAAAAAGGCAATTAAGTGGATGCTTGTTCCTGTGCTTCTATGTTCCTGTAGCTTCCAGAAGAGCTTCCTGAATATATACCTAACCCCTTGACAGCTTTTTAAACAGCACACTGACTATGGCCACTGCAATGCAAGGATGATGCTAACATATGCAGAACTTCCTGGGACATATTTGTGTGGAACTGATAGCACTGTCAGCAAGATATGGGACAACGGTCCTATAATAAACTGGGCTACATGGGCATAGAGATAGAAAAAAAGATGCAAAAAGTAGAAGGCAAGAATCCTAAGCCTTCTTATTTTTAAAAAGGGGAACATTTCAAAGTGATTATCAGGCACCTGTTGTTATGTGCTAATGGAGAAATCTTTCCACCAGATCCACAGGGCAGGTCTGAGATAAGCAGCTGGAGAATGATAAGTTATCTCTGTTGCGATTCAGGAAATATAGATGCTTCAGATGCTAATGGTGTGTCAGCAGGGAACCAGACACACGGTGGACTGGGGTTAAGTAAGCCTAGGATGGTGTTTATTCATGTATAACATTTGCAGAGAAGGTGACTCCCTACCTCACTCCTGGCTGCCCAGAGGAACTGCTTATAACCAGAAATACGCTCAGAGAAGTCAAGCAGAAAGGTCAGGCGGAGCGAGAGGTGAATCCCAGCCATGACAGCCCCCCCGTGAGCACTGACACTCCCCAGCTCTGCACATGTCCTGGGAAGGACGGGGGTCTGGCCACCTGCATCTGCCAACCACGGCACCTCGGCAGAACCCAGCCGGGCTCCAGTGCCAGTGCCGGCAGAGGGACACTGCCAGTGCTGAGGGACCGTAATGTGCTGCAGCTCGGAAGAATTAGAGGTCACTTGTGCATCCTTTGGCACTGGGCTGGATCGACTGTAGCTGAACCATTCCCAGCAGACATTTGTCCAATCTATTTTCAAAATCCTCCCACTGTCACTTTAGGCAATCTATTCTTGTGCTTTCCAACTGAAAGTTAGAAAGCTGTTCTTAATGTCTAATCTAAATCATAAGTCAGCTTTAAAAATGACAAGTATGGTTAAAAGTTTCAAGATTTTTCCTAATAATAAATGTGGTTTTCATTTTATTTCTCTGTTGGTTTCTGCACACTCAGGGTACTTTCAAATAACTTTTTAAAACATCCCTCTAGAATCATGATGTACAGAAACCATATTTATTATTTTTCACAAGAGCTGAGATTGTCGTTTAATTACATAAATCCAAGAGTAGGAGATTTAAGGACGAAAAAATTGCAATAAAGTCCTGAGAGAGATGCCAACAGTTAATTGAGCTGTAAAAGGTTTTGGGGATTTTTTTATCTGTATGCATCCCAGACCCATTGCCCAAAAATGTTCTGAAGTGATAGCAATGTCAAGCAGAAAAGACATCTCACCCATAACTAATAGAGAAAAATATCTCAGGTGTAGGATGTATAGGTGTATATTCCTATGTATATGCATACATATTCCTTCATTCACCATTCATCAAAATCCCTTCTAACTATGCCAATCATGTGAACACTGTCTTTCAGTAGATACTTCGCAAGACCCCATTCAAACCAGTTAATAGCAAAAGAGGTAGTTTCCTCCTGCCTCACCAAAGATGAACCCCTAGAAAACTGCCTCTTTTCTCTGGTGCTTGAATTCAAAAACATTACTCAAAAAAAAACCTGGACTCACTTTCTGATTCAAGGTTTTTGAAAGTGCAGCATAAGGTTGCTACCAACCCTGATTCAAATGCAGAAACACAATAAAAACACAAATAGGAGCTCTGATCTTTTACATCAACAGTACCAGACGTGAAGAAAAACTATACTGGCTCAACTTTCTAGATACACATGGCTGGGCACTGATTCATCCCTGGAGACAAACATGCTCAAAATTTACATCCTCAAAGCTTGTTATTTATCACTGGAAATGCCCAGCTTTTTAACTAGGGTGTCACATTAATTTTGCTTAACTTTACATCCGTGGCATAGTCAGCTGTATCTGAGGGAGTTACCCTAGGCACTGCACTTCCTCCCAGAGCAGACACAGAAGCACAGCAGATGAGCTGTGCCTCCCCTTGGCTGCCAATGGCCCCTGCACTGCAGACGTCTGAAGTTAGGCCACATTATTGTCACCCTCACTGCCTGCATCCTTCTCTCCAGAGCTACCCGGGGAAGGGAAGAGAGCAATTCTTGGTAAGAGACGAGTGACTGTCTCTGCTTACCATTTCCTGTCAGCAGGCTCAGGCCAGCCAGCATGCCCTTTTCAAGGTGCCCGCTTATCAGGATTGTAACTGTGATAACGTGGCGTGCACTTTCAGGCTGTGAATTCCCTTGGAAAGCCAGGTATCTAAAAATAAGGTATTGCAACTCTGAGTTTCAGACCCCTTCTATGTATGTAGCCTGAAGTGCATTGCTAGTCTCTCTTCTGTACCTTCAGCAAACACAAGGGAGGGAAGAGGGCTTGTGGGTGTCCTAAGCTGTTTACCTTTTGCTTTTACCACATCACACTGGACCTATACGTAGGATGTGCCTTTTTCTTTACGGATATAACACAGTATCTACAAATTACATTCAAATCAAGAAGCAGTGTCTATGGTCTTGTCTTTTTCAGGCTAATCTAAGACAATAAAAATGGTCCAATGAAATGTCCAGGAGAGTTTCACACCTAGAAAAGAGGAACAACCATTCATACTCATTGTGTCAACCGTGCACTTAGAATGTGAAGGCATGTAATTTCCAAATGGCCCCAATTTCCACCTTCAGCACGCCTACAGAGCATATAGCATCAAGCTGGATGATCTCAGCCGTGTCTGGAAGGGCTAGTTCTGCTCTGCTATGTACTGCATCTGAAGCCAGTCCCTCTCAATCTGTTCCCCCGCTCCTTTTTTCTTTGCCCCACTGTAGATTAAAACCTGCAAGATGAAAATTTTTGTCCTCATTCCTAAAGCGCTGTGTGGCAATAGAAAATCTGGGCCTTGTTGATGCAATCTAGCAACATTATAACCAAAAACTTGTAACTGGAAGTATCACACAACTATAACAAGGGGCGGCTCTCCCATTCCCACCTGTAATGACCAGGACCCGTTCAGATAGGAGGCAAAGAAAGAGTGAAGTCTTCATCTCCTACCCTTGAAACCAAAGCAGGCAGATTTTTTAATGAACGCATCTATTTTTTTCAGCAGCCATGAATATGGACCTCTTTCAAAATAACGTATGAGCAGTGGATGTTGGCCAGGCTTTTCTGGATAGTTACTGGATAAATATGTTGGTATAGTATAAAAATGCCTATAGGAAAAATGAAGAAAGGAAATAATGGGGAGGGGCGGGGGGGAGGCAGGACAAGAAGCCCTGCAAGAAATTTGTGAGAGCTGATAGAAGACAATACACCCAAATTGCCCTTGGGTAGACCAGCCTAACCATGGTTCACCATCCCAAAAGGTTTGAACCAGCAAGGCCAAAACTCTGGAGCAAAAGGACTAAATCAGAGACCCTTTTGGCAGCATGAAGACCTTGTATTTTGAGCAGAGAGCAAGTTGTCGTGAAGCCATGGCAGGGAAAACACACTGACACGGGGTCCCCCAGGATTACTGGTGCCAAACACAGAAGCTACTGTCAGCTCACAAAATGCTTTACTGACATGCCAAAGATAAAAATTCTGTATTGCCAACTGCCCTTACCACACATCCCAAAACCTGCCATATGGCCGAAAGCACAACAATGGATTTTGCCATTCCTCAGGTTTGGGTGTGAATTGACAATGAGTCTAACATATAAATTACATCATCTTTTAACTTTTTGTGATATATAACATCAGACAGCTTTGTCTGGGACAATCCATCATGAACTAGTCTTGTTGACATTCTGGATTCTCTCTTCTGACCTTGTCCTTTCAGCACAGGCATAATTGTGCTTATGATAATTTTATTCCCAGTTAGGCAGCGATTTTGCACACCTTTGAGTTACAGAATAACTAAGAAGCCCGTTCTCTGTACGACTGCTGAAACAAGGCACCTTGAACCAATTTATGCTGAAGCGCAGTCCGGTAGTGTGGCAGTAAATAAAAGTGGATAAACTCACCTCTCTCAGTGCGCATAAGTAGGTTAACTCTCTTTAGTCCTGTTTACTGTTGACTATACCACAGGTGCACTCTCAGCTGGGGGCTCCCCACTGAGGAAACACCAACCATATGTTTGCGCAGCGGAAAGTGGAGGGGGGAGATGTACGACCCAGTCTTCACAGTGTGAAGGGTCTAGAAGGCAAAGGGAAGGGATCCAGGCTCATTTCTGCCACCCAGCTCACGTGCGGAGAGACTCCCATTTCAGCCACGGAGCTCTAGGCTCAGTTATCATCACTAATTTTTCTGTACCTGCATATCATCATGAGGGTTTAGGGATTTTTTTAGAAATGTAACACTTTAGCAATCATCTAGGGTGATGGGCAAATCTTTTTTGTTGAAGGATCGGCTGTTCAGTGTCACTTTAGTGGGAATATACAATTATTATGGTACATGAATTATTTGAGCTGTTCCCTATGAAGACTGATTGCCTTTCATGAGCCGTGTGTGGGAGCAGCAGAGAAATCCCTGCTGTTCCAACTGGTGTCGGCACCCCCAGACAGTCAAGCATAGCTGTAGAAGTGCAACTGTCACGTCACCTGTGGCAGTGCCTGAGTCATGGTCCCTGCCCACCCTGCACTCAGAGCAAGGGAGTGATTTAGCTTGTTTCAAACCACTGGATTCACACAAATGTGAGAAAATAAGTTGGGCTGCAAAGACTTAAAATTAAACTTTGATCTGTCACTCACCACAACAGAGAGAAAGGGGCATCCCACCACACCCAAGTCTGCATTTTCAGTGAAGAAATGGTTATGTCAGCTGTAGCCCCCTCTCAATATGAAATGTCTAGACCAATTATTAGATTGCTATAACAAATAGGCTATTGCACTCCCGCTGTGATAACTTGGTAACCAGAGGAGTGCTGGTGTGTTTTAGTTGAAGACCACTACCACCCAGTCACTTCTGCCCTCTTCAACACATTTTTCAGCCCCTTCAGCTCTGCCGCTGAAGCTGACAGGAGGATATGGAGGAATACACATCAGCTTGACCAGAGACAGAAAGTAAGTTCCTACAGAATCAGTTGTTCTAAAGGTGGAAAGAGTGGCAAACAGTGGGAGCTCTGCAGGCTGCTACTTTTTTAGCTGCGTGCCACAATATTCTTTTGTGTGGTTTCTGGATCTGCTTCCATTACATGTGTTTTTCAACTGTTTCTGATGGAGGTTCTTGTTACTGGAGTGTGGATATTTTGCTGAAGATGCTGTTCAAGTTTGCAGACTGCTTGTGTGCTACAAGCTAACTTTTACTGCCCTCAGTGCCTCTGGTCTCCCGTCTATCCAACTGTATTTGCCATCAAATTTAAAATAAAAGATATTTGTTATTTATTGGAAAGATAAACTCCCTGGGGAATAATGACTTGTTTTTAGCATTGGTCTGACTACATGGCCCAGGCTTCAGACCTGAAGGAGAAATGCTGCTGGAGATCAGGGCCGAAGAACAAGACAATTAACTCTTATCTCCTCCACAGCCTCCTCACCTACTCCATTTCTGGAAGCAGTTACTTAACATAGCATTAAACATAAATGGTTATCACTCCGGTCCAGAAAGTGGGCACAAGACAGTAATAGACAAGAAATGGATGTTTTTGACAAATACTGAAGCTCATGGAGGAGCAGTAACATTGCAATAACAGAAACTGAGTTTCAATTGAGTTGAAAAAGCAATTATCTGGTACTATAGAAAGAAGTGAGAACAAGGAAACATTTTATGATGCTATGATTCCTCTTCCTCACAGTTTTTCGAGGTGGGGAGGGGGTTGCTATGACTTTTGCATTTAACCATGAGGCTACCAAAGGCTACCTCATCTCTGCTGCCCAGTTGCTCTCCCAAAACAGCCTCTGGGTAGTAACATTTGTCCTAGTCCAGCTTCCTCGGACTTTTCTTCGGGAGCTTTCCTGGAGGCTCAGCACAAAGGCAGACACAATGAAGAACCATCGAGGCACAAGCAGCATCGCACCACCAGGCCGGGGATGCTGCCGGGAGGACGGAGCCGACAGGGTCGCCTGCCCCCGGCATCCTCCGCCCCGCGGGTGAGCACCCACGCATCCTCCCCCCACACGTTACTCCCCCCCCCCCTTTTTTTTTCTTCACTTTATTTTTCCCCTGCAGCAGTCGAGGTTAAAANCGCCGGTGGCACGGCCCCGCCACACACGCCCGTGTCCGCTGCGTGGCCCGGGCGCCGTCGGGATGGGAAGGGAGGCGGGGGAGTGGGGAGGGGACGGGGGCGCGGGCGATCACAAGCATCAGGCTGCTGCCCGGGGTGACCGTGACCCGTGGGTTATGCGTGGGTGACCGCGGGGCTGGAGGGGTGAAGGAGCAAGGGAGAGGGGCTTTCTCATGGGCAGGAAAAGGCAGGACCCCGTGTGCCTGCGTGGGGGAGGGAAGGAGAACAGCTGAGGTTTTATTCTTGAGAGAAGCAATTAAACTCAAATTAGTTGCACTCACGAAGTGGAAAGATAGCCCCATCTCTCTGTCCTTACTCCTCGGGGCGGCCGACGGGGGCAGCCCCTGGGGCAGCGTGGGTGCCCGGGCCGCTCCTCAGAGCATCCCCGGGCGGCGGGCGAGGCGCTTCCGCATCTCGCTCCGCACCCGCGCACCCTCGGCGCTCCCCCGCCCCGCCCGGCCTCGCTCGCCACCACATCCGGGGCGGTGGGTGAGGGAAATTCAAGTTAAAGAAGGGCTGACCCAGAGCTGCTCCCCGGCCCCTGTCCCAGTCCGCGGTGAGCCCCCGGGGTTCGGGAGGAGTGGGACGGGGCCGGGGGCTCTCTGCGAGGCCGCCGGGTGCCGGCGACCGAACAAGTCCGGTCTCCTCAGCCTGCATTTTAATCCTGAAATCTGGAAATGGAAATTGTTTGATGTATGAGGAGACGTTATCTAATTAGGGCGTAAGAAATTTAATCTTTCCAGCAGGCAGGTCATATAATTAATGTTAATTTAACGCTCAAATTCTCAGTCATTAATTTTTATTCTCTTAAATGTAGTTTGGCAGGGCCCCCTGATCCATGGCAATGGATTTTACTGAATGTAAGAGCACACTTGGTCTTTGGAGTGAATTACTGGAGCCCTTCCTATCCCAATAACAAGATCACATCATGTATGCATTATTAAGCCATGTAATTGAATGGTCCATAGTTTGCATATCAGACTATTAAAGTAATGTGTTTTGCTTTTCTTCCAACACGTAATGTTAAAGCCTTTGCGAATATTTGGTGATTCTGATAATTATCACCAAATTACTACAAATGTTCTCTTCATTAACGTGATTTCTCTCAAGCATTTTTTAAAAAATGTGAATAATGCATTAAGTGGTGGCTTGTAAAGTGTTTTTTTAAATAAAACTTGTCAACTACAATTCGAAAATTAGAAAAGAAGAAGAAAAAGCGAAAGAAAGAAAAGGGAAAACAGGGAGAGAGAATTAACAGTTGCACGGAAAGAAAACAATTATCCTCTAAGATTGGAAAAGACGACTTCCCTTTTTTCCCTATTTCAGATAAGTGACTATACACCTTAAAAGTTTCACTTCATCGGGAGCAAAAGTGCATGCAATCTAAAGAACTGTCGATTGCAGATGATACAGAACAGATGGAGGAACAAAGTTGGAGCTTTTCCCTTTACAGGGAATACATGGGGACATAGGCAGACAGACAGAGAGATTGATTTGAAAAGATACTGACCTCTCTCCTTCAGCTGCAATTTAACTCGTCCTGGGAAAAAAAAAAAAAAAAAAAAAAGGAAAAAGAAAAAAAAAAGAAAAGAAAATCTCACAAGTGAGACCTGCCTCCTCCCCTGTCGGCCTCCTGCCTCCCCCCGCCCCAAGTTCGCACTGTCATCTGAACAAACTGCTGCGCCGATCTCAGAAGGTGAATAATTCTCAATTAACTAAGTAACTAACTTTCTTTGTGCAATCTTGAGTCACTCACTTAACTAAATCTTAAGCCTTCGAGACCCTTCATTATTGCCTTCCCCGCCACACTATTTTCAAAGTTCAATAGCAAGGCAACAAAAAACACTGCTGCAAAATAAGAGTCTCTTTTAAAATTAAAGAGCTGCTCATTTGCATCGGAAGAANTGCAGCGGAAGAAGGTATTTTTTTTTTCCCTGCTTTGAATTATTTAGGAACCCGAAAAAAAAGAATAAAATAAAGGACACCCCACAAAGCCTCCCGCAGTCCGTGTCAGGATCAGTGTCACGGATGCTCTGCGGGGTGCGAAGCCACTGTGACCAAGTAGGCGCTGGATCAGGTGTGCTGTTGGGCTGTGTGACTCGG